>JAGXCT010035453.1:0-19531 GCA_022495035.1 Philopotamus ludificatus | reverse complement strand
TTCATTTTTTTTTTTTTTAAATTTTTTTATTTTTTTAAATTTATTTTAAAAAAATGCATTGTATGGAGTGCAGTGTACGATTGTGAAATAATTAAAATACTTTCTGAATGTTTCTTTCTAACTCCGGGTAAAATCAGGTTAATGGTGTATCTTTGCCAATCGTAAAACCGACTGCGTGTCCCCCACACGCGAACTAATTGGCCGACGCACTCACATTGCAATATTAATAATAAATCGCGCACTAATGGTTTAATACCCCTGGTGTCGGAAAGCGGAAATTTACGTGTATAATATTTTATGGGGTGTAAATTATAAGGATTACATACATTCGGTGTCTACGGCGGAATGTTGATATTCGCCGTATTTCACATTCACCGTACCAGAATGTCGTAAATTCGGGAATTACGATTCGTTTTACGTATCGTGCAAAAAAAGTTATAATGAAATGAAATTATTTTTGCGCAAAGCGTGAGATTAAATTTTAATCTCGCAGTAATAATTCTTAGAATTAATAAAAGGCAATACGCTAAGGATTGGCGGAAGATATTTTTATATTTTACATATCGATACATCCAAGTTTGTTAAAAAAAATTTAAAGTTGAATTTTTGTATTAAAAATGAATTAAAAATTAGTACCAGGATGGGTTAACCTTCCAGCGAAATGTGTGATTTCTGGGAATTCTTTATGACACCATATAGGGGGAATGAAAGTGCGAGAGATTCATTGCCTCCGCATCTTTAGAATCTTTATCGAACATTTCTTTTATATCATGTTATTCATTCATCGACAAATTCAATTTAAATTTTTAGCTTTTAAAATTAAATAAATAGACTATAAAACTAATAATCTATTACAGGGGTGAGTAACCATTTTTTACCAGCTACATATTTAAAAATGTTGTGCGGTCCACAAGAAACTTATGATAATACAAACACTGAGTGCTCAAATAATCTCTTTATTAATAAAATAAAATAATTATAAAAAAATACAAAAATAAAACAATTATTAATAGAAATATAAACTCTAAAATTCAAGCTATTCATGTCAAGATATTGAGAAAATTTTGATCTTGACAAAAAAATGATTATATTTTTGTGTGTTACAGCGAAACCATTTTATTGGATACTGTGTTATTGGAGGGTTTCCTGTTTTTCAAAAATTAGCTGAGATTTTTTCTCAGATAAAATAGATTACTGATTCTGTTTCTTTAATAGATCCATTACGGTAGCTCGAAGCCAACCGCGTCTTCCGATATTTATATAAGAAAATAGACCCAAGTATTTCAAGTCAAGTTATTTAAGATTTGGTCGATATTTTGGATTTTTAAATTAATCAATATTAGGGGTAAATGGCACGCGCACTCGACAATGTCTCACCGCACACTGAGGACATTCCACCGATAGACGACCGCCAAATTCTCATGGCACGTGTCACTAGTATACGTTTTCCTCGCATTTGGAACATCGTTACGGATGCGAGCGAGAAAAAGCATCGTGTCTGTGCCAACTTAAGCAGAAAATATAGGTCAATGATTATTTATTATATTTATTCTTTAGACTTTTTAGACAAATACTAAAAGTTTGTGTCGTGTGGGATTTATATTAAAAGAGCAATTCGCGAAATATCAAAAACTTGGGGTCTCAAACATCTCTGAATTAATTTCAATTCCACATGCATAAAATTATTTATAATATTTATAAAAATACAAATAGTTTGGAATGTGTAGGATTCATATTTAAAGAGTTACTCGAGAAAAATCCAAAACTAAGAGTCCCAAATAGATCCCATCGGCGCGGCTAGGTTTATGACAAATTGGGCATTGCTTCTTTGCCATTAATTGATATATATATTTGCAGATATAAACCGTACAGTTTTCAGTCAAAATGTAAAATCTTTAAAGGGCCGCACGAGAAAGTGTAGCGGGTTGCTGACTCCTGATCTATTAGATATGAGCTGCATTATTATTCGTATAAAATTTTATCTATAGCCTATAGCACTGATCAAATTATTCAAGGGCCTATTTAGCATGGAATGTCAATCAATAAACACATTAAAACAGAATGGGCAGAAATCAGCTTGGAAACTTATTAAAGTTAAAAAAATCATTAAATACAGCTGTATTATATTTTAGCTTTATTGCTGAATAAAGAACATATTTATTATAATGGTATTATAATATAACCAGAAATCAGTGTTTTAGAAAAAGAAAATTGTTTATATAAATATCATTTTTTGTGATTATGCGATTTGTAAACCGCTAAATTAATTGAAAATGATTTTTAGGATTAAAATCGTACACCTAACTATAAATTTCTTAAATAACGGACTAATATTAGGATACTATCACTAATAAACCAGTGTTATGTTTTGTAGGTACTATAAGTGTTTACCGCGACTGAGCTTAGTAGTCAGACAGGAATCCGACAAAAACTATGAATTCAGGGAATTCTTCATAACACTGGCCAAGGAGTGTGTAAAGAGAAGAATCCCTTATGTCTGCATGTTTTATAAATATATATGTTTATACATTTTTAATCCAACTGAATTAATATTAAAAAATAACCAGTGTCGTGGTTTGACACTGGGGGAAAATCTTTGTGTAAGAGACATTTCCCCTACATCTTTAGAATCTATATGAAATCTTTATATAGGTGAATTGTGCTTAGGTATCTTTTTGTTATGGCATGTAACCATCGTAGTCAAATAAATAAATAAATATGTTTGTCATTATTCAGTTGAACAAATTCACATGAATATTAAATATATTGGACAGATATAGTGTTAAACAAGATTTTTATTTATATTTCCTTTATGTATTAATACAAACAATAATTAAATATTTTAACATAATATTAATATTGAAGCCAATTAATACTTTTATCATAGTAAAGGAAGCTAAAAAATAATTAATCAAACATATCATTATTTTTCATTAAAAGTAAACTATGTAAAAGCGTCAGTTATTATATAAAATCATAATAAAACGATATTGATTTTATATTTATTTAGTTTACCTAAACTATTTTGTAATTAAAGTCAACCCTTCTATAGTGCAACCGTATTTTAAAAAACGCTAAAGTTTTAAAGTAATAACATATTTCGTAAATATGTGATATATTGCAGCGCAAAATAAAGTCAATGCCCTTCGGTTGACAACAATATTTAAAAGCATTATTTTTTAATAGTTAATATACATATTAATATGTTTATATCTTTGATACAGGTTTAAAATTATTTTGAGAAAATGATATTAATGTAATCATTTTTACGCTGTAATTTTATTAGTAAATTTTTACATTCGCTATTCGTATTTTTTGTGAATTTTAATGAAAAAACCTAAATTATACCATTGTTATCTACTAACAATTTAATTCGCAACACATTTTACACCACCGATTTTAATAAAGGCTCCAGAGACGGAGGTCGGCGTATCGGGGGCGGATGTAATGAAGGCGAAAGGTGGGCTCAAGTGCCACCAGATCAATAAGGCAGGCAAATGAAAAAGGGCTGATGAATGGCCAGGGAACAGGAGTGGACCAAGTCATGTGTCAACTTAATAAGAAACAAGAGTCATTTGTTTCGCACGGTTCATTAAGCCACCGTCTGGCCATTTGTTTTCTAATTTATCGCCATGTTTGGTCTGCGCGAAACTTTCCAACGGGATCTCCCCACTTTCGGTTTTATCTACCGACAGTTTATTTACTAGGCAGGATCCTCGGGGCGCACTGCGCTCGATAGTTGGCCACCGCTATGCTTAATTAACGTCCGTCCCTTTGTTTCATTAATCTTCCGAATATACACCGTCATTATGAACTAGATTAGTCGGAATTTGAAAAATGGTGTCCGGCAGCATCCAGACGCGGAGAGCAATTTTCGCTAGTAAATTTAATTCTGTATTTTTTTATCATATTAGGAAAATATTCATGACACCACGCCCTCTGTTTCTTCGCGACAGCCTTTACCAAAGTTTACCACATATGAGGGTAATAAATTGATCGGTGTTTTCCTTCAGGCATAATCATTATATGTCATCCATCTAAATTTGGGACAAAAAAATACTCCCCGCCCATTAATATGTATGTCATGTCAAGAATGTTATTCAAAATAATATGTAAATTGACACATCAATATTCTCGATGAAACTTTTTTTATTATACGGACGAGTAAAATACTAAAAAATGGAAGAGGAAATATGTCAAAGCTTTTTTCCGCCAATTAACGTGTGGTACATTGTAACGCATATATTAATAAAAACACGATGAATCAAATATTCTAACATCATTCCAAACAAATATTGAAAAGCTTTTTATGTGCATTTAAAATTATTAAATTGTAACATTAATATAAAAAAAAAATACTTAAATAAATGCTTTTTTCGAACGAATGTGTATGTAATATTTATATATTGCAACTTAAAAGTCTATGTTATTATTTATGGTATTATGATAAAAAATATTTGAACTCAATTGAAAAATAATACACAAATTCAATTATATTTCAGCGACTATAAATATTTTTTTATTTTTGGAATGGAATATTAATATTTAAAATCTCATGAAAATAAATTTTAGGAAAAGTGCAATATTTATATTTATACATCTTTGTATAGATGGTAAATTCATTTATATCAACTTAAAGAATTAAAATAATAGCATATAATATAGAAAGCATATTCTAATTTTTAAATACCATAATTGATAAATCATTTATTATTCGAGAGACCCAGAACTAATATCGTATTTTATCAATAAAACTCAAATATTCAACGTATCCATTTAAAATAATTTTCATTATTATTATTGACTTTTTGTCATCTATTTATCGAATCAAAAATTCCTTTTTTGTTAATAGTTTCGGTGCATTCGAATCAAAATACCCGGAAGAACTGAATTTTAACATACCTGGCATATTTTTCATTTTTATCCAAGGACTATTCAATATGTTTTCATTGTAAAATTCGAGAACAGAACCCATTGATCAACTTAAGAAATTTAACCTTGAAGACAGTATTGTCCTTTTTCTTACAATAATCTGCATATGTTGAGACATTCCGTCTTATTGTTGTTGCAGAAATCGTGTGGAACCCAAACACCTTGTCTTTAAATGTTTCCTTTATTTTTGCAGACATCTTTGAGTAGTAAACCAGGGCACGCTAATATTATTCGATAATTTGCGGAGTATCATCGTATGCTTTGTTTCGATTTCAGTTATCAAAGCTGATTTATTCACATGACTACGGTGTCCTCTTCCAGGTACATTTTCCAAAGACAATGTTTTTAAACCAACCTTAGCATTTCCTGACTTCAAATATGTCACCATAAATAGCACAAATATTTTTCGTAGCTTCGCTGTAATTTTTTTTATGTGAAACTGCATTAGCATGCAATTTATATTTTTTTCAATGCTGCTAGATTGTGAATAAGGATATTAAAATATCTCCATAATATTTTAATAGTTTACTGTTTAAACTGTTTTGGTAATCGCGTTTCGAAAATATGACATTAATTCTGACTAATACAAAATATTTAAGAAAAGTACAAAAATGTTACTGTGTTATTTTAATTGTCCAAAAAGTGTGCATTTAGTATATTTTAAACTTTTTTGTTGGGGAGGATTTTTGTCACTTGTAAAATAATCATAATTCGTATGGTGGCTTTATATCCAATAATCAAATTGTAGAAATTTTATGATATCGGCATATAATGACAAAAGATCACGTTATTGTAATGTAAAAGCTGGCAATTAAGATTTTACGAAAAATGATTTTTATTTTAAGAAGAGCAAAAATTATATTTATATATGTATTTAAAAAAATATTAAATACATTCGCTAATAAATATTTTAAGATTTTTCTAAATAACTAATATTTCTAACTAAAGATATAGTAAAACACGTTCGTATGCGCTTTTTTAATTTTATTTTCATTTATCGAAGAATGTTTGTAATTATCGATGGATTCGGCCGTACGGCATATTTCATCAGTTATAAAGCCGGCGGATAGGGTTTTTAAGCAGTCGCGATAAAAGCCGACGCCTTTTTGCAACACAATAAAAGTGCGGATAAAAGCGCACTTAGGGTCCGACCGGAATGTCGGATTTAACGCCGTTTAAAGCGCCCTCTAAAAATACGTCCGAAGTCGCAAACACAATTTCTTTGTGCAAAATCCGTAACAGATTTGCCATTCTGCAAATCCCGGGTCCCGTCTAAGTCCTTTGAACCGTGAAAGGCATTCGTTCCAGATTTTAATTAATTATATCGATCACTTTGAAAATAAGAGGGGAATTTATTGTTGCCATCGCCCATCGGTTTGAATCCGCGACTGGTCTACATTTTCCAAAAAACAGAATTTATTCATAAAAATATATATATATATACTACTCGAGTGATTTAAATTCCAATAATACATTCGCTTCATGTTTGCTTTGCATGTTTTTTCGGCGAATATTTTTCACCCTTTGTGTATTTATTTTGCGCACTTATATTTTACAGCCGACCCAAAGGATTTTGGGTTGATAAGTTATCAAAGCCCTATAAATTTGGAAAGAAATACCGAAAAGAAAGCGTTCCGCGAGGAATCCGTCTCTCGGCTATTTATCTTAACTTCAAAGTTCTACAAGGTGACCTGAACTTTTACTTAAATATCTGTCACGTAAAGAAAACCCGCCCGTCTACAGCGAAATGCTTTCAAATGTCACACATCCATATAAAAAAACGACAAATAACATATTTATATCCATTAAAGATTATATATAAATAAAATTTTAAACGTGACTGCTTAACCGAAATATATTATTTTTGCCCATTTCTTTGGTATATCAAGACGTGACCCTTTTTGTAAACAATTTTATATCCGAATATTATGACCGGAATTTGTTTTATTTTCATACTATATAGCTGAAATAAAAGTTTTATTATCTGTATTAATAGAACACGAAAAGCCAAATTGATATACGTCAACAAAAAAATAATATTAGATGAGTAATTTAAAGCCAGTTTTCAATTAAATCTATATTATTTTTTATTATTTTACGTTTACGTGGAGTTTTTCTACCTAAGTAATTTGATCATGACATACTAGATTAATTTAAGAACATTTTTTATAATAAATTTTAATTCCGGGGAGCTTATGATTAAAAATCCTCCCTATAAAAAACAGATTTTATTCGCAACATCTGTTACTGTAATTGAGAAACCCTGCCGAATCTTACAAGAAAAGGTAAAATTGGAGCTTTCTTTTTTCTCAAAATTAAATGATTTCCTATATAAAGTAATGGGACAACATTTTTCTTATAAAAGGTTATCGAGCCTTACAGACGGTTTTCAACATTTTTTCGCAAAATTTTCTATTTTTCCAAGAAAACCGTATATCCATAATTTTCCAACATATTATTAATAGAAAGCCGGCACAAATTCATTGTGTTGCCGATCAACGTCAAAAGTATAAATGGAGAAATCAATTAAAGCTAGTTTCATCTGAGGGAGCTCGTGAATATGCCCATTGTTATTAATATTAATCCAATGAATTAATTTCGGGATAAGGCCCAGAACTCGCAATATTAATATTGATTCACTCGTACGTTCTGTCTTTATCATCAATAAATAAATAGGGCAAAATAATATTTTATTTCAATTATCCGGAGGAAGCAATCGAGAAAATGCGTCGATGGAAATCCATCTAACGTTAACATATTAATATTAATACGTAATATAATAATATTCTGCAAGGGATTAATCGTGGATATATAATATTTATTTATTCAGATATATTTAATTAACACAAATAATTATCAGCTAAGCAATAATTAAAATTTTCATCCGAGATTATTAAATCTAACGTCCACGCCCCATTCATTCCTCACCTTGATCGCACCATTTTTATAAGAAATCCGTTTTTTTCTTCTCGGCAAATTGTATTCAGTGAAGCATTAAACGCCATAGTTTAAGAATCCGTAAACTCTCTTGCTTTATCGATCCACTCAGAAAATAAATTAGGCAATTGTTCTGACGACCTGAGTCTCACCCCATCTCCATTCTCCGTAACCCCCCACGTTCCCACCCCCCACCACTGGATAATATACTCGTCAACTGACAGATCTCACCCCCACGTACACGTTATCCTCCGTATCCTCGGTAACCGATTGGGCCGTCCCGCCACCTAGTTGACTACACCTGAACGACACAGAAAATGCCAGACTAATTCAACAATGTGTCCCTGGGGAGCAAACAACTGGATCATAATTTTACGCGGCTCTATTTGTGCCCACGGTAATGGCTTCTGAATGTTTCGTACACGAGTTGCCAAAACTTGTAATTTACTTTGTTTTGTCAAGATTGGCGGTTGTTCGGAATGCTTGGTCCAGAGCATATGGAAATTTTAGCATTGTTTATAATATATATTCATAATTAAAAAATGACTTTAGACTCGACTGAACTAATATTGTAGTTTTGAATATAATATTAATATTGAAAATTTTCTTAATTTCTTTGATTCAATAAAATTTACTAATTTTCTAACAAGGTCCTCCCCCAAAATTAGGGTAATTCTGTGTGGCTCGCAATTTTCACGAGTCAGTGCGTCCCTTTCTTTGATTCGTTACCATTATTAAACATATACTGTATCTGTTTCAATAATATATTTTTTTTTAATTAATTATTATACAATATTTGTGTTTAACGTGTATTCTATTCCTACAAGAGTTCATTCTGCTTTCGGTAACTTTTCTCCTTCTAGATAATGTACAATATACTTTTTGTAGCCTTTTTTATAAATTAATTTAATAAAATATTAGTATTCGATTAAAAAAATATATTTGGGTCCATTACTTTTTTCTACGCGGGTTGGATCAATTTTCTGTTCTGTCCATACTTGCAAAATTATTTAGCGTAAAGTGTGAATAATATACACATTTTTTAATAATATGATTTATGCATGTATATATATATACAAGTTTATTAGCACACTTAATAATCGTCTTCTAAATATGTATGTATGACTCTCATATTTAGAGCACACAGAAAATTTACTTTAATATGCTTACATTAGTAAGGTTTCCAAAAATAATCGATACCGCCTTTTTAATTTACTCACAGAAATTCATAAATATAAATGAATATATTTGAACCCTTTTCAAAATCTATTAATTTTGATATAAACTAAAATTAAAGAGGAATTTGCCTACATTAGACTTTCTTTACCTATCACATAATTACCTATTTAACTACAGACAAATTAATTACTGTAGCATAGGATTTAAAATCGTCTATCGAGTATATATATATTGAATAAAAAAAAATGGGCCTCATGTGCGAGTAATATTTAATTGAATTCGCAGTAAGGATTTAATTAATACGGTTAAGTGTAGTAAACTAGAAATTTACCGTATTTTAGATCGTTACGAGTTAAAAATATGTATGAAATCTACAGAAATTCGAAATCAAAACAGTATAAATCCAATCTCCATCTAAAACTATTTATACACTTCAACCAAACCGAAAGCATCCGTTAAAATTCTATTTAACAATAAATAAATAGCAATTATTTCTAAATTTTTACTCAGTTACCATTTATATGACGTGTTTGATATTTACTAAATATATGTATTGATTCATTTAACTATTTATTTATTTATGTGTAAGTAAGTAAAACAATTAAAAAAAGGATGGACGTATATTATATATTAAATTATATTATACCTCGGCCAATTTTTTTTTTCTACTGATAATTTAATAGAAAAGCTAGTATTAATATAGATATAATAGATGTGTTATCGAGTTTATTTTAAAAATAATTAATACAACAATTAGGAAGACCCTAATTTAAAATTATTATTACTATGGGCGATACGGCCCTTGCCCTTATCCAGTATAACCCACCATTGCTCCTTATCTATAAATAAATATTTTGTTCGTATTATAATAATAAAATTATTATTATATTATATTATAGTATTATAATAATAAAATTATTATTATAATTAAAAATATTTTTTTATTCAAAAGTGTATATTATAACAATATTAAAGAATGTTCTATATATTAGGCTTGCTTAAACGATTATAAATATTGGATATAATAAAATAACTTCTCATATAATATTAAAACTGGTTTAATTAATCTTACCTGGTACAGAGTATATTTAACTTTAAAATATATTTTACGATGATTTAAAATAACGCCTAAATCATCATTGGATGTATTTATTTGTAAAATCATAAAATTATAATTAATATTTAGCCTTGCTATTTAATAATCCTCTATGTCATTTTAAATGTCTCCTGAGCATGGCATGACTACGTACCGTGATGTAAAGTGAATGCAGTCTGTTTGTGTACAGGACACGCCAGAGGACCAGACGGTAAGCAGGAGGTAGTTCGGAGATCACTCAAGCTACCTCGAACGAGGCGCTGTGGTCCAAGTGCCCACGACCTCGCACGCTCTCCAATCGAAATGCTTTAGTGATTGCATCGAATGGAACGACATCATTGATAATACAAATACTGACACAGGGACCTTCCATCCACCATCTGCAGCTAAAGGAGGATCAATTCGCGAGGGTATTTGCGAACAGATCTGTGAACGATATAGAGATGCCTTCTACCTCCGCTCTTTGTCCATTGCTGTTTATTGCATATGGCATCGACGTGCTCAAATACAGCACCTCGTTTTGAATTAAATTGGTATGTAAATTTATTTTATCATAAATAATATGCTTATGAAGAGAACCAGAATGTAAAACATGTTATTTGTGCAGACAGGGCATACTTTGTATTTTAATCTAAGCGATACGAGAGAAAATACGTAGTCGGGCATTGTAACGTTTCAATCCGGTGGTGTGAAAATAAACATCAGACTTTCCTGGCTTCACGCCTGCCAAAAGAGTGTGGGCATAGTGTGGCCTAGTAAAGCTCGGTTTACTAGTGAAGTTCACTCAAGCTTTCAAATATTTTGCATGGCTTGATATTAGCGGCAACGACCCACAAAATGCAACCATTGACCGCACCTTAACCCTCGGATGAAATAAACTTTATTAATAATATTTTTATATGATATTCAAACATAGTGGTAATAAACTTCACACTTTTAAATTTGTTATTTTTGCTGCTATCATTATACGTTTTATTTAACAATTTATATTTGAGAAACTGCACGGTTCGCCGGGGCAATACATACAAACACATTGAATCTCTATTTGCAGAGTCTTTCACAGGTTAAACAGTGACTCTTCAATATAGCCGTAGACAGCCGCTGAAATTACTTCCCGGAGCAAATGCAGAGAGATGTCGATGTTTGCCCAACACCTGGGAATGAACCGAATAACGATTTCGTATTCTTGGAATGCTTTACATTTGCAAATACTTGCAGTGTCGGACACGGAAAACGACGTATAACGAAACTTGTGCCCGCTCGTAAACATCACGGCCACAACTGAAAATATCGCCACCGATGTATTGGCGAACGTTTGCAAAATTGTGAATCACCAAGGAGCGAAATGTATTTCGTAGAACGTGGAGCTTTCATTATAATTTTTATATTTTATTTCATCCATTGACAATATTTCATCGAACAGTATCGCCGAATCATAAATATTGCGCACGCTGTGACGTATGCTTACCAGTGATAGTAAACATGTGGTTATTTCAATTAATTTCTGGGATCATTTTTTTTAAATAAAAATATAATTCTTCCGTTTTATGTATTTTAGGAATTTTGTGTCATTTTTATGTTTGCACATAATATTAAATTGCCCTGTTCTATTTTTTGTTTGTTTACATTTTAAGTAAATATCTTTAAATTAAATAAATCCATCGAAAATAATTTGAAATTAAAATTTTATTCGAGAATATATACGGTAAAAGTAAAAGGAAGTTAGCCTTTATATAACTTATGAATGATATGCCTTCCGGTTATAGGCTTTATACTCTCGTTCTAGGACGTACTATTTATAACCTTAATTAACTATGGTATATATACATATATATATAAATTCTAATTAATAATACTTTGATCATGCAATAAATACATTTGACCCATTTACGATAATATTATTTCTAATCCCAAATATATATATCAAAAAATATTTTTGGTTTACAATCATGGAACAAACCCTTAATTTTTATAGTAATTATAGAATTATATTTAATACTATAGCGATTTAAATATAAACAAAACATGTTAAATATTTTTTGTCGTAACCTATAACCTTTCTCTAAAGAATAAGTAGTTTTTTAATGCCTGTTTATTAAAATATTAGCATTTTTTTATTAAAATATGACTCAAAGTGCTTTTTAACTTGTTCAATATTTCTAGCGAATGGATGTTTTACCGAAATGACATTTGGAGAATTCATCTTTAATTGTTTCCTAAACCTGATTTTTAAACGCCCTTCCTTTAATCTTACTAATTGAATACAATTTTTCTGTGATAGTTTAATCAGAATTTAGTAATGAAAAGTGAATTATTCCTAAAAAATTCCACCAAATACAAAAGAAAATATAACGCGGATCGGACTCCATACTTTAGTTGAAATTGTTATGATCGATTTTATATAGTCAGCCTGATTTAGATTTGCCCTTTCAACACTTTTAAAACCATTTATGCCACTTTTAAGGATTCAAGTTGTCTCTGTAAATATAGCAAAATATTTGGGTAGCTTTATTTGATCCTTTATCAAATAAAAATACCCAAAATACTATAAATGCATCTCTTTAATTCCTGCTCTTTGCTTTTTTACTATTAGTAAAAATATATACAAAATATCAAAACAAAAGAAATCAGGGATTTAAAACAATACAATAGCGTTTATTAATATTATTTAAGATAATTAGATAAATTATTTTAATGTCCTCAAAGTTATTTTAATAAATAAACTTTGAGGACATCGAAATGGACTCAAAGTTCATCGGAAGTGAACGAACCGATGTCGGTGTTGAAACGGTACAGAGAAGGTTAGGGAAGATGATTTTATGGCGAGATTACCGGCGAAAAAAACACTTTTTCTAAAATAAGTGGGTGCCAAAATACTCCAATGGGCAAAAGTTTACAGGACCTGGACTAAAGAGGACTGGGGGAAAATTATTTTCTCGGATGAAAGCGAATTTAACTTATTTGGCTCGGATGACATTCAGTATATAAGGAGGAAATCAGGAGAAAGGTTTGACTGAAAATATGTCATTCTAACGTAAATGCATCCAGCAGAAAAATGATTTAAGGATGCTTTCTTACTTTGAAGTTTGAGATTTAGGATTCGTCGATGGTACCGTCAATACAGTTTATAAAATCATAAATGAGAACTTTTTTCCATCAATAGAACAACACCTACCTATGACCTACCTATGATAATAGTTTTTTAATGTTATATTTAAGTATCTTTTCCCAAAACATTGTAAAAACATAGTGTAAATAAATATTACGTGATAATTTAAACGTAGTCTTTGAATCGTTTATTTTTTTTTAGAAATATAGATAAAAGTATGTAATTCAGTTATAAATACATTTTTTTTTTGATAAAAAATGAAAATTTAATATATATTTTTAATCATGCTCTATGACCAACGGTTATGTATTTCTATCCAGCTCCCGACTCTGTACATAAACCTGAAAAGTGGAACAATGACGCCGACAATGCGCATAAATCATAGGCGGCCAAAGTATCGGCCGCGTACCTTCGGATGCACATATTTCGTTAGTGCATTTGTACCGTTTTGGTTTTGTTTATTTTTCAGCTGGTGTGATTTAGGACAGGTGGTTAGGTGGTTCCTGTGGGATTTATGGCCGCGACCACCGAGTACCCATTGGATGATTCAGCTCACGCACCACCATCGATCCGATACCTCACTATATAATCTACGAGTATCGAATGATATCTGAAAAAAAACATTTTTAAATAAATAACAAAAATATATAAAATGGTTAATTTTTTCTATATTAACAGTGAGAGATTACCGTAATATAATTCTGATTACACTGGATATAGAGTATTTGTAATGGAAATGGAAAGGATTAATGTAAGACTTCAAAGGAACAAAGGAAAAGCTTCATTATTATTGTTACGAGAGAAAGGTAATTTGAGTAGGGAAGATAATTGATAATGTCACAACGTATTAAATATGAGCAGTGGGGAAATGTAAATGGACATCGAAATGATGGAACAGACCGAAATAAAAGGATTCGTTATACAAATATTGTATACATACATATGTACATATAATATTTGCTATATATCAGAATGAGGCGCAAATTCCAGAGTCTTAGTTTGGATTTCGCATTTTTTTATATTTCAGATATATTTGAGTTCGTGTCTTTGTTAGTAAGTTTAAAAAATATGAATCTACGCTCGCTAGTATGATTTTGATGAAACCATTTATATAAGCTTTTCTCATTTCCCCAGGGGGTAAGTGAAGCTAAAGAAAAGTCTATAAAGCCGACAAGTCAAATGCAGCTTCGTAGCCATTTAGTTCGGTTGAAAATAAATATAGGCGAGTATCATCAATATGAGATGGGGTTCTCGTAAAGAGGTATTACTTACGTAAATGAAAAATATGTGTATTAAAAAAATGCATCTAACAAGTTTGTGGCAAATGGAAAATTTATCGCGACGCGATAACGATGTCGTAAAATTTTTCATACGCGCATATTTTATATTCAATTTATATTTTAACTGCGTATATCAATTTCCAAAATCTATTATTATTTTTTATGGTCGCAAATCTAGATCGCAAAGTTTTTTGCCATAACTCATTTATCATGTGGAACAAATAATTCTATTGTCATTGAATCCTTTTTTATATATATTAATATATTATTCTTTTATAGTTCAATGCATATTCTTCTGACTAAGTGACATTTAGATTCTGGAAAAATATATTTTATTATACTTATAATAATATATGTATAACATAGTTTAAAAACAATTGTGACGTATCTTAAAATTGTTAGCTATAGACAATATTACCGTATTTTATTGTCCTCGGAGATTTTCTTCCAGTAAAAACATGGAAAATAAGTTATAAGTCAAAATATTACCGTTTCCTTAACTATACTACCATATTCGCCGAGAATAGCCTTTTGTGCAAACTCAGGAGGAGACAGAATCTCTAGTGCTTTGAAGATTTGGGTTAGCTTAGCATACTATTAATAATAGAACAAAATTATAATTAATAAATGAATAATTATAAAAATTAATAGTTTAATTTTTGTATGTTTAATTATTATTTATTCATTTGCCAGCCACAAGGTTCCCACTCGTTGAGGGCATAGGCCATACCAAACTCTCGCATGATAGTTGAGGCCAAAGGAACCTGAGTCTCACACGTGACGTGAGGGCTCCCCTTTCGTGTCCATACCGCCGGGACCCGAGCCGTCTTGGTATGCGGCTTTTTGCTGGCATTGGACGTACATCTTCTACCATGTTGGTATTGGATTTTACCCTCTCGACTGTTTCCAGGCAAGTAGGAAGGGGTTTGTCTCGGTATTCGTTTGTTCTCTTCTCTAAGGCGTTGTCACGAGTGAAAAGTACCGAGCGACCACACACACACACACACACCCATATAGACATACACATGCAAACATATGCACTCAAGTAGCCGGTCGCAATTGATTATTAGCTCTGTCGCGCAATAACAAACCTTTCATCATGGAAAAGGCCTTCTCAAGATAGTGGTTCCCTAGAGAGAAGGAAGAGGAGCGAAAGTATCGCGACTAGACAAATTATTGGTCAACAGATAAGGGTTTTCCTTCCTAGGGTATACTGGCTCTGTAAAGAGATATCCGTTAGAGACCAGATTTATTTATGCACACAAGGATATGTGTACACCAACGTGTACATATTTTTGCACTATTTTGTTGAGTATTTATCAAAGTTCAATTGGGCCCCTAGTCAACTCTATGCAGGGTTATGTTGATTGTTATATAAAAAATGTAATGAGATTCATACATTTTAATGAATATTAATAATCGCACAGAATTATTATTAATAAATTATTGATTATAAAAAATAATAGGTGAATTTTTGTATGTTTAATTATTATTTATTATATGATATTAAATATATAAAGTATTAATTTGTATACTTAAATTAGATCAAATAAAAAAAATAATATAAACAAAACGTTTTTTTGACATTTAAAGAAAAACAAAATATTATTATATAAAAAAAAGTTTATGTATTTTTTTCTGCAATTTTAATAGCAAACACATATTTTTAATAAAAAACTATTTTTTTTCTATACAAAGAAGTGTATTTATTGCTAATTACAGTTAATTCGATTAGATAAATTTTAAATAATTATTCAACATATTACTTAGTTTGCTAATAAAAATTATTAATAAATATTACTATCGATCCCTTTTAAAGAATATTATCCATTGTCACCATGCCTCTTAATGTTTATAAATAAAGAGAAATGTGCTTTGAATATTAGCATATAAATCTATTAATACTTTACAACAAATAATAGATTTCTATAATAAACATATATTATACTTACTTGTATAGTTTGTAAAAGAAAATAGAATTGCAAATAGTCTTTCTATTAATTATTTTTACCAATATTAATCATATATTGTTTTGATTATTTGTTAATTATTTCCATTTAAATCATAGATATATAAATAATATTATTTTTTATGAAAATTAAGCTACAACAAATTAAAAATTATTAATAAAATGATATTAATTAATTTAAAAATAATTTGTATGAATTTATACATAAAATATTAATAATAAGATCAGAAAAACAAAATTTGCTATTTTCTTTTTAAAAAACTATATATATTCAAATCATTAGCGAATTTAATAATTTAATATTATATTATATTAAAAAATATTTATTTTTACCCCTTTTTAAAATATGGATATCCCAAGGTGATCATTACTGAAGTTTAGCACACAATCCTCAAAACCACAAGATATACAGAAAAAAAATTGCACGGTCACACCTTCAATTTGTTTTTATTCAAATCCGTGCTGACAAAAAAGTATATAATGGCGGTCTGGGTCTTTTGGGTGTTGCGCTTTGACAATTTTAATAAAATCATAAAGGTTGAGGACTCTTCTGCAATTTCCGTTATTAGTTTCCCCTCACGACGGACGCATTAGGGCCCCCAGAAGCGCTGAGCCCTGGGCCGCGAGATACACAGGGCGTTTTACACAATTTACATAAATTATTTGGATGTAGGCCTTGTGCTTCTATTAAAATTCAGGGAAGACGCACACTTTTTATATGTGATTTTTATACCAAAAATTTTCACCACAAGCATAAATAATGTTTTCGAGTAAATCTGAAAAAAAAATATATTTACATTAAATAATATATTGTGATAATAAATATACTGATTAATATAATAAAATATTTATAAACACATCATTTTACATGTATTAATCAATACATGTGTTTTTTTAATATTTGTTTTATTATTAATTTTCAGTTGAGTACGGCCTTGGTTACAATCTAAATTAAAATGTTTCAGCAGCCGTGTTCCCGTCCGAGTATGAAGTGGATTTATCATTGTGAGGAATTAATGTCTTGTATTGTGCCTACCTTATTCATGGCCTACAAAATATACTCCTGATGAATTATCTTACGTTCCTAGGGGTATTTTAAAATAAAAAAAATATTATACACTTCAGCTCAAAATGGGCAACAAGAAACCATTTAAAATTCTCTCTTCAGCATTTTTATTATTTCAGAAGCGCAAGTAGGCTTTGAATGTAATCCCATAATAAGCAATACGTTTATGAATGTAGAATTCCAATGAATTATTTTTTTTTAATTTTGAAAATACAATTTAATTTATAAAATATACTATTTCAGTATATACTCTAAATGTGTGTTTGAAAACTTCAAAATTAGAACGGAAAACTGTAAATTTGCACTTCGCCGTAGAGGTTTTATGGGTTGGAAAAAGTTTCTAATAGGAAATAAACACTGGAGTCTGGTATTGTTCTGCAAACACCATTGTTTTATAGAAATTTTATTTGCTATACGTTTTTCTGTATATATGCAAATATTTAATAGCCCATAAACATATCAACTA
This sequence comes from Philopotamus ludificatus, assembly GCA_022495035.1. NCBI lineage: Eukaryota > Metazoa > Arthropoda > Insecta > Trichoptera > Philopotamidae > Philopotamus > Philopotamus ludificatus. The sequence goes on along the minus strand of JAGXCT010035453.1, from coordinate 1,497 downwards.
ATACACACAAAGGTAAATATAAATTATTATTTTTTGTTATAGAAACGAATATCGAATACAATAAAATGCTTGACACAGAATTGACATAGACGTGGAATTCACAAGATTAAAAATAATAGTATTTAATATTTTAACTTTGTATATCTTTTTAAATTATTATCAAAAGGCATTCATATTTACAACGTTAATGAAAAATACGCTGCAAGAAACGACAATAATAAAGAGTAAGAAACCTATTTTTACTGAAAAAAATATCTTCTCCCTAGTAAATAAATAAATAAAAAATCAATGAAGTCAATCTGTAAATTGACTTGAAAACCGTCTAGACAAGAATCCTATAAAATATTTATTGGCAATGAACTCAAAAAAACATAACAAACTATACAACATCCTAAAGAGCAATTGATGCATGTCTGAAAAAGACATAACCATAAATTAAATTTATGTTACGAACTTAATTAATTACTATTAACTCACCAAATAACTAATTACTATTTAATTAACTAATTACGCAAGTTAATTAAAAGTTTTGCTATTTATTTAATTATTTATTTAATTATAAAGACAATGCGTGATTGGCATTACAGAATAACTTAGGTCGCCAATCACGCACGAAACATAATAATAACATGAAAAAATTTCAACATATATTACAATAAAGAGAAGAAAAGAGTTACAAAATCTCATATAAAATATCAACAAAACGGCTATATTTGACATCGAATATATATACATATTCGATATGTTTTCATAACCTTTACAAATGAAAACAATCAACTAAAACTTTGCATATCTGATTATGCAGCAAATTAATAAATTCAAGAAGATCCTTTTTCGCCCCCACAACCACAAAAAATATTACATTCCATTTTCCGTTATGATAGAAAATGAGAAATGAATATGGAAAATGCAGTTTATAAGCTAATTCATTATATTTGTACAATTTCGAGACATTTATTTTACTCTCTATTTTCCAACTAAACATAAGCGCAAATTGGATTAAAGCTCTTAGATTGACTAAGATAAAGGCAATAGTGAGATGTAAAGGCATTAATAGAATTTAGCAAAAGTATATTTGACAGCACTAAGTAGTGAATACAATAATATTTTTACAATTTAAATTATTAAATGAAATTTCGGTTTTAGGAAATATTATCGTTAGGATTTTATAAAAAAAAATATTTCCTTTCGCATAAGAAAATATTAGTTTTTTTTATTATTAATACAATCAAGCCTCGTTTAACACGGTTTTATACAACACGAGCTGATTAATTGTGAAGTATTTTTATATAAGATGCTTTATATAACACGATTTCAGAAAAAAAATATAATTAAAAATGAATTAACATGCTTGATCTGTACGGCCATGGATCGCGCCATAACAAATCATACTAAACATGTCGAGACTTGTCAATTAAAAAAAATATTATAGATACTGGACAATGCACCAGGACATCCGATTTAAAATATTAGTTTTACCATTATACACTACGTCTA
>JAGXCT010035452.1:0-41251 GCA_022495035.1 Philopotamus ludificatus | reverse complement strand
TCTTTCTTCCTGACCACCGTTTTTCTTCTACTTTAAGACTTAATTTTGCATGTTTTACGCGGTCCAGCTCTTGCTTCTTGTGAAGAAGTTGAAATACGGTTGTATTCTTGAGGTGTTTCGTCCATGGAAACTTCAACATTATTCGGTAGCACCATATTTAAACCCTTCTAGTCGTTTATTATACGGTAAAATTAAGGGTTGTGTTTATTCCTAATTTCAATAATTTAATTTAGAACCCTGTAAATTTATCTGTAAGACTATATTTATCGATTTATGAGTGAGGCAGATATAATAAAATTACTGCTGATTAGGTTCACGTTAACCTAGCCGTGGCAATAGGGTATATAAGATACACAAAGTTTTTGATTTTTTTCAACTATTTTTTTAATATAAATCTCACAAATCACAAACTTTTTGTATTTGTCTATATAAGTCTAAAGAATAAATATTACAAATAATCATTGTCTTTTACTGTCTGAAATTGCGGAAAAAAATAAAAACAACAATATTCGCTGCTGTTGCCACGGACGCGATGTTTTTTCTCGCTCGCTTCTGGTACGAGAGCTCAGTCTGCGGAAAGACATCACCGAGAGCGTTTCTATCTACGTGCCATATTGATTAATGACGATATAAAATAAAGATATTTATAGAAAGAATTTATTAATATCCTGACCTAAAATGCTTGGGGTATCTGGAATATCCCCTTCCGACGAGGTGGTTGTTTTTGGGAGTAGCTGTGACGATGAACAAAATCTGGAAATTTTAAATCTTTATGAACACCTCGTTATTATATTAAATTAGTTATATAGTGTGCTCCATAGATCTGCAACATCATACAGATCACTTCAACTACCAAAGACGAACCTTAGAATCAATGAATCTATCATCATTCTTTTTCTTAACGTGTCTTGTTCATTTTCGGATATAGACGAATTTTTCGTAAACTAAAACAATTCTGGAGTTCCTAACCCGGTCTAGTACCAGAGCTACTATGTTGCAGAGCTACAACATCGTCTCTCTTTCTCACCGCTTCATGATAGTCTGCATTTTTTACTCTCCTTTACGAGCAAAATAGGTTTTATTGAATCACTAACTTTTTCTTTTAGACTGTTGACTGGTATCTTAGAAATGTGGACCAGAATTTGTGTTATTTTACACTCCTATAGCTGATTGATTTCACGCACCTAGCAAAATTAAGCATTGACATTCCTTTCTTGTTTTTTTTTTATTTATTCATAAACTCAAAAATTAGCCTTTCAAACAAAAATCATGAATGGTCATGATTCTTTATATCATAACCCTTCAACAAAATTAATACTAAAGGAATCAAATCAAATTTAGCATTACGTAATGTCTCATTTGTTTTTCCCAAGCTAAATTTACAGTTTCGTAGTCTTATGAACATAAGATCCTAGTATCAGATGATGTATTAATTCTCATTCAAGTAAAACCGTTATAAAGAATTTAAATTTAATTAAGTGGAAAACAGTATGAAATGTATACTATTTATAACATAGAGAGGGTCGCCGATTGGGGACCACTGGAACAATAAAAGTGATGTTTTCGAAAAGTTGTATTTAAAAAATTAGATAAATCTGCCCACAATACGCAACGAGAAGTTTATGGAATAGCATGGAGAAACCAATTTTGGTTACTGAGGAGAATATGAATCAGATCAAATCAGAATTAAGTTGAATTTTCTAAAGAAAAATCATCTGAGACATAGCTATGGAAGATTTTTCGATTATTTTCACTAGAACTTTTTTGCACAATAATCATTTAATTTATTCCTTCTATCAAGAAGAGAATCAAAATTGTATTGTTTACTAACATATTTATTATTATGTTTTGCTCGTCCAATTAGTTTCACTAGGTTTTTGCTCTTCTTAGTAAAATTACGTCACATTTAAGAATAACAATATTTGTTTATTGACCTAATTACCTATTATTTTAAATTTTATTATTTTTTAATTAATATACTTTCATATGGCCATATGTGAAGTGGTAAAAGTACATGGATCCTCGTTGTTGCGGGCGAAAGTAAAACGTGCATTTTGAATAATTGCAGACGTTAACAAAAGCGGTGGTCGGTTCGGCAATATAAATTATGAAACATCCACTTTCCATCGATAACGGTCCAGTTATCACACCCCTCGCACAGGGCCACAGGGCCCTCATGGGGGTCTGGGAACAGGAGGCGACGGGAGGTGGGTGGTACTTGAGCGCCCCTACACCTTTGTAAGGCTCACGTTTTCAATTTATACCTTTTAGCCATTAGACGCATATAGGTGCATATCATATGTGCAGCTGGCCAGTGACGTCGACAATTAAAAACCAAACCAAATAAATAGAAAAAAAAACGTATATCAAATGATAATTTAGAACGACTATATTCATTTTTATTTTTATACGTTGCGTGCAATTGAAGATAACCATCTGACGTCACAAAAATGTTACTAATTAGTGAATCAAAACTGTAAAAAGTATTTTATAAAATGTATTATATTTAATGATGTCATGGACGCTACTGAGTTATCTACACGCATGGGGGCTAAGCGCATAAATAAATACGTTGGGGTGGAATTGCAATTATTGCTTTTATATCGAACGTGTATGTGTACCGCTCACCTAGACGATGTTTAGATTGCTGATATCAGATACGATGCCAAATGCTACATGCAGAATCACACTGTACTGCGTGATTTACATGGTTTTCGTTTTTTATTTTTTTTACTGATGATAAATGGATTATAATTAATTAAATACACCATAACATATTTATTAATGTTTTATAAAAAAGGATATTCTAGTCCAGTCAGATACGATCCCTTTAATCGATCGGGCAGTTAGAAATTGGTTTGTGAAATTTCGTTCCGGAGATGAGTCTTATGAATCAAGGGTGGGTCGCCCTTTCGACTTCGATGACGACATTTTAAATGCGATATTAGAACAAAATCCTCGTCAAACACTACGTTTATCTACAGTTTATCGCTACCTGGAAAATTTAGGGAAAGTTAGCAAGTTAGGTATATGGGTACCACATAATCTCAGTAACCGAAAAAAGGCAGATAGAATGTCTATTGCCATAAGTCTCCTCTCACGGCATAAAATAAAGCCTTTTATTGTCCTATAACAGCCGATAAAAAATGGATCACCTTTAAAAATATTGTCTGCAAAAGACATCGGTTGCATTAGGATCAACCACCCCTACCGGACTCTAAAGCCAATATTCATGGCAAGAAAACTTTTGTGTATGGTGGGATCGTCGTGGAATAATCCACCACGAGCTGATGAAGCGCATCGAAATGATTACTGCCGATACATACGTTCAGCAGCTGCAAAGAGTTCATGAAAAACTACTAGAAACGCGTTCTGCAATCGTCAATCGGATAGGCGTTATCCTGTTACACGATAACACCAGATCACACACGGCAAAAGTGATACAAAAAAATTCTGGAGCTCAACTGGTCTGTTTTTTCCATTATTTTTTTTATATTTCTTACTTAAATTAAAAGACATACTATATCTAAGTCAATTTATTATTTTCTCTTGATTGAAAATATTGAGTTTATAAAAATTGTTAACTTATTGCCTACGGGGGACGTGGATTCTATGTCAAAAGCATTTTTGTGTATGTCCGGGGCGCGCATATCCCACGCTAGTCGACACTAACCGTTTGATCGGCTGTAACTTTTATAACGTTTTGTTTTTTGCAAATATTTTTTTCGGTTAAATACTTAATAGTTGTAGCAATACAAAAAACTTTCAGACCTCGAGGATATTTTGGACAAATACAGAATAAGTGCATATAAAAACATTTATTCGAAATATTTAATGGCTCTTTTATAAAAACGAGTGTGTTTTGTCGGAAATTGTTTAGTGTTTAATATTTACTGCAAATTAACAGAATTTAATAATTTATTTATTTATTACAATGTTATAATCTTTTGCTTTCTCATCAGTTGATACTTTGCGCTTTAATTATAACGTTTTGTTTTTTTTTCAAATATTTTTTCATCGGTAGGATACTTGATTTTATTTATGATGAATAAACTATACATTAAGTAGTTCGAGTGGTTCAATTTTTGGCTTAATATCTTGATTATTTAAATGGTTTTTTCTCATAAAACGACTAAAAGAATTGTGTCAAGAGAGCTCGTGAAATTTAATGACGCCGTCTGTAATTAAAAACAAAGAAATCATTTTATTAATATTTATCTTCTTTACTCGGCACCATCTTGCCTAATGATCGTGACCATTTTTGTTCCGAATTTTCTTGATTTTCTGTCTCTACGATTCTCTGCATCATGCATTCAGCATCCCGCATCGCAGCTACTATGGTGAAGCTTGTGGCGGTCTTCACTTGGTCGCTCTTCCCCTTTTCCTGCGTTCTTGTATGTTTCCAAGCGCAAAGAGCTTCTCCAGGCTATAGTTTCTTTTGTCGAAATGCCCAGAGTATCGAAGAATCCTCTTGAAACATATGGTAGAGAGTAGGTCTTCTTTGCAGTTCCCAATTTCTTTTAGGACATACACGTTTGTGCGTTTAGCGATACATGGTATTCTTAGCAGACGTCGCCAGCATCACATTTCAAAGGCGTCAATTTTCTTTTTTCCTTTATGGTCAACGTTTCTACGCCGTAAATAAAAATTGAGAATAACCAGACTCTGCACTAAATGTTTTCTTTGGCTTTTTGGATGTCCCTCTGTTTTTCCAAATCGTTTATAGCTTTGACATTGCATTTTTAGCCATCCCTATTCGCCTTCTTATCTCGCTCACAATTTCTGTACTCGTAAGTAGTGATCCGAGATATAGAAATTCTTCAACCCTCTCCAGATCTGGAAGATTTACAGATATAGATAGCCGATTACGTCTGTCGACTATCACCAGCTTGGTTTTATTAATATTGATTTCAAGTCCTAGTTTTTTACTTTCATAGACAACTATTTTGAGCAGATCAGCTATTTCTTATTCGTTGGTGGCTATCAATGTCGTATCGTCAGCATATCTTAGATTTTAAATATTTTAGCCGATGTTTTGAATCCGCCTTCTTAGTTTTCAAGAGCTTTTCTCATAATATACTCCCCGTATAGGTTAAATAAGTCTGGGGAGAATATACGGCCCAGACTCATGCCTTTGAGCACTGAAATCTTTTTCGACGAATTTAACTCTATTTTGACTATTGCAGTGTTGTTCTTTTACTGGCTTTTGATAAGGTGTACAATGTGTAATGATGTGCCCATTTTTTCTAGCACCTTCCACTAACAATTCCTTATTTATATATTGAGAATTTACTCTCGGGTTCCTTTTCTTCTTACAAGACCCGCCTGCTTTTGAGGTATTTGACAACCAGTGTGTTGTATCAGATGTTGGTTGATGATGTACAGTAGAATTTTGCTATTTTTTATAGTTGATGCTTTTTTTTATCGACCCTGTAGCTATTTTTTGTCATACATACTATCAAAATAAATCTGTCATTTAAATTTAATGACGATTAGGTGCGTACATTTGTTAATAAAAAATATATATCGATCGTGTATACATACATTACATGCAAAAAGCATGAATGGGTCATTGAAACGTTTCATCCGTCTGTCACGATGCATTTTCTCAATGGTTCGAATCTCGGCTGAAAATGATTCTACCCACCGCATACAGCGCTAGTGTCGTTTCGCGCAAAAAAATATTCTTCTCTATCGAAATATTTTTTTTATTCTGTGCATTGTTCGCAATAATCTATTCTATTGATTTTTTTGCTATATACGAAACAACCCTTATTGGGATAACGGTCCGCTTTCCCTTTGTACCTACTCACCCCATCGCTCTCTCTCTATAGGTAACATAATATTTTCAATCTAGTGCACTCTACCGTGTTCTAATTCACAATTCAAATGTAATCAGATTGTGTATCAAAAAGCAATTGGACCACGCACTGGCCACGTGTCTATAGAATTCGTTTGATGAAGATCGTTTTTATTTTACTTCCAATACTACAACGATCGGTCGTCCATGCTAAAACAAGTGGCTATCGAAAATGTATATATTAATAGGATGAACGAGGACAGATGGACATATGAGTTTATTCGCATTTATTATATATTTTACCGTACGTGATTAAAATCATCCCTCATTTGTCTAAGGGGTTGAACCGCTGTCGTTCCAGGTAATCTGATCTAGGTGAATGAATGGGCTCGGAATTACTCGGTAATTACAATCAGAATGATTCTGCAGCGGCTGTCACATGCTGGGGCTGAGCCCTCAGTCTGCTCGCTTACCTCTGAGGTAAATTGTTGAGGGGATGTCTGGGGGTGGGGGTGTTATCGTTAGGGGCCGAAGCCGCCCGTGTGTGAAATTTGATGCTTTCATCGCAATTTTTTTAAACTAGCATAGCTTTATTGACACGTGGCATGGGGTGAGGTGAACTGTGCAAGCAAATTTGTCAGACGGTGAAAAAATTGTGGAACGTGTGTGGCCGGCTTATTCAAGTTTTTCGATGTTCGAGAGATTAAAGCTTGATTTATGCTCGGAATCGCTGTGGAAAATGTTTGAATTAATTATCGAAACAGTGAAAATGAGATTAAAAAAATAAAAACAACCGGTTGGATACGTCTTTTAATTATAAATATATTATGGATTTAATTATATTCGCTCCAGTAAATGTTAGATTAATCTTTGCGGTAGTTCTCAATAACTATTTTTTTGAATTAATTGAATTTAAACTTTTTATATTGTGTAATATTGTTGAAATACGTATAAAAAATTAATATATAATTAATTTTTATTGAAATTAAATAAATATATAAATAATTTCCATTCTGTTATATATATTTTTATTTATTAACATTAATATATATTTTAGTCAGTTGCATGGGTAATAATTTCTAGTATAAAAAACCTAATCATTAATTTTTCTTAAACTCTCTGAATCACTTTCACAATTCCCAAAATATTGACAAACAAACAATTTAATAATGGATTTAATTTAATAAATCGCGTAAAATATTATTTTAAAGCATTAAAAACTAGGTAGTCTAATCTCTTCTATATATAATTAAGAGTAAATATATATATGAATAATAAATTATCTTTTTTAACCTTTTCTAATCGGTGGGCCAGACGTATTGGCCCAAAGAAATTTTAGCAAAATAATTAGAACTTTTTTCTATTTAATTTAAAAAAAATGTGTTTTATTGAATAGGATATCAGATCACACCCTATTGATGTTTTTTATTCATTTTACTAATCTTCTTTTATATATTCGTACAATAAATTAATGAGAGTTGAACGTAGATTAGAAGAGAAACGGTTAAAACTGCTTAAAAAAATATACGGTACATATTTTAAAATTATAAAATATTAACCCTTTGAGAACTATGGCGTACTATATGCGTCCGCGTCCCAAGTCGTCATGATTATTAATTATAATGCTTATAATTTTACAAAAAATAGTATTCTTTCTTTTTATATAAATATCAAATAGATCAAACAATAGAATTTAAAATAAAATCTAATCATATCAGATATTTTTAAATCAGAAAATAAAAGTGAATGAAGACCTCCAATTTTATCGATTTTTTTATGTTTGGCTTTTAAATTTAATTTTTCTCATTTAAAAACATTAATACCATTTAAATAAATTCATATATAATTTTTGCATCTATTTTATATTTAAATAAGAACAAATATTATTATTAAATCATGCGACATGAGGCGCGGTCAGCACATACACGTCAATACTCTTTATAAGGATTAATGTATTTTATTTTAACCTTTTCCTCTCCATGGGCCAGACGTATTGGCCCAAAATATTTTTTTAGCAAATAACTTGAATCAAGTATTTTTTTATTTAATTAAAGAAAATAATGTATTTTTTTAATCGGATGTCAGATCAAACCCTATAGATGTTTCTTATTCATTTTTCATACCGATGGGGTCTATTAGAGACCCCAAGCTTTTGATTTATCTCGATAACTCTTTTAATATAAATCCTACGTATCCCAACTTTTTTTTATTTGTCTGAAATGGACTAAAGAATAAATGTAATTGACCTTTATTATCCGCAATCGCGAAAAAAAATATAAACAATTCAATTTTGCGTCATATTGATCAGTAAAAAAATCTAAATTATGAAACAAATCATGAGTAACCGTTTTTATTATTAGATAAATCCATTTTTAAAAAAAATGTCAAGGTATTGTCGAAGAATTTATCAATATCTTGACTTGAAATGTTTGAGGTCTATTTTCATACATTCATTTCATATAAAAATACCCCATAGGCCAGAACCGTTTGTTTTGAGCCGCCGTGACTGATCGATTAATAAATTTATGTGGATTTTGAATCGAATGGAAAGGGTTAAAATAAGGATTTATTATCAGAGTATTAGAAAGCTAGAATTGGAACGTTTACATACCCAGCCTATTGACCAAATCTTCAGCGATCAGATTATAATATTTTCATGTAGTAAAAAATATGGACAAAAGAACTACCATTTACAAAAAAATATCTGACACGTTTTTGTTACTAGTTTTCAGTTTTTAAAATATATTTTAATTGAATGTCAATGTCAGGTAATAATAATCTTCTAGAAATTTTCAATCGTAAGCATAATATTCAGTCTAAATAATAATTAGTAAATTTTCTCAGATTGAAAGTATTATTTTAAGTGTTTCTGTATTCAGTTTAAGTTATCTAAGGTTTAGATTATATATTTTTTTATATTAAATTCGCCTGAAAACATGTCCCTGTGTATATTTTTCAGTGTGTTATGAACGAAATTGTCTCGTACAATATTTCATTTTATCGGCACGTAAGATCTATTCATTTCTCGTGCGATAATAAAGAAGGAATTCACGTAGAGAGACACAGGTGGGTCAGACAGAGGTGACATTCGCAGGTGGCAGCCACTTTGGCACCTACACCACTCTTCGCGGAGCTTTAGCAGCTTCGTGCTGAACGTGACGCAGTCACCGGTGATTAATAGCCGAAATGAAACAGGTGCCATATTAAATTATCCCCGTATCACGTAACGAGAATAAATATTTTTTTAATACTATCAGGTACGTTTTTCCTGTGTTTAACTAAGAGCATCCTGTGCGTTGCTAGTTACAGTATTAATTAATATGAGGATATGACTCAGTTATCGCGCATGATTCAGGTCATTCACACACAGAATCACCTAGCGTTTTTATCACAGGATGATTCATTTAAATAATTGTTTTTTTTTACACGGAAAATCCCATATGCAATTAGCGTTTTAATCAGGTAATCGTTTGCCGTTACGTTTCGCAAATTAATTGCAATCGTGTTATCGGCAGCACATGAACTTGTTTCCGGGATATGACCTGTGATTAATTTATCTGAAATTCATATTTAAAAACAATTCCATATAAATGAAAATATGCAACGAAGCTTAATTGATTAATTATATGATCACGTCCGGTCTTATGTTGTTTTATTAATATTTATTTATTTAAATTGTGGAAACGAATATCTAGTGGGATGTGACCATATATTTTTTTTAAATTAAACCGGGACCCTTTCAATTACGCAGACATCTTTCGCTGACAGCCACTGCACCTTTTCATTTACCTTGAGACGCGTTGGCCCTAATAATGTACATTCGTCACCAGGGCTGTCCATCCCGCTCCCGCAGCCCGGCCCGAGTGAATGGACCAGTAAATTAAGTGTCACCACCTTCCGGATCTTTTCTCATTTATTCATTTCTTTCTGTCAGCCCGCGACTTTACACGGGCCCACTTCTTTTTTCTTTTTTTCCTTTCTTTTTTCGCTTTCTTCTCGCGCCCAAGGTACGAATGCCACCGCAGGCGACTTGAAAAGGTATTAAAGTTTTTTTGAATGGATGAAAAATTGAATCGCATTCTGAAAAAACTGACAAATGTGTGTGTATGTATAGAACTGTTATTAAATCCGAGAGACCGTAAAGAACATTAATGAACTTCGAGAGTAATTGAAAAAGTTTAATAAAACAATCTTATTGATATTAAAAAAAATCATAATTATTTCATCCATGCTTTTCTTTAGCGATCTTAATTGATTATGTATATTTATTATTGCATCTAAAAAGATCTGCAGAGCTTTAAGCTGGTAGTAAGATAAAAGAATCGTTGATTTGTATCAGTCTTCATATTTATATTATCTGTTTGGTAATAATGTAATAATTTTTAGATGGTGTGTTCACTTTTTCAGGAAATTTTCAACTTCCCCGTGTCGACGAAATTCATTTAGATGAGAAATTAAATTTCTGGCACAAACATCAAGAGGTGTCACAGCCATTCAAGTCGATTCAATTTGCGGAAAAAATATGAAAAGAAAATTCACCTTGGCACCTAGCTTTCCTTCACTCTGCTCCCCCCACTCCGCCACTCCCCACAAACACCTCGATAAATAATCAGACATCAAAGAAGCTGAGCGAAGTACCTCGGAAGCGATGTGTTAAACGGTCAGTTTTAAAAATTCGCGTTTTAAAAAATATTTATCGGTAATTTGGTGATGAAATATTTTAAAAGGGTCCATTACTCATATCCGTGAGTATGGAGGTTCCGAAAAATATTGATGATCTGGCGAACCGTTCCGAAACGATAAGTTATTAGCGCTATTTATTAAAACGTACGATTAGTTTTTATTGTTTTATTTATTAGGTAGTAATTTATTCAAATTTTCTCTTCTACACTTTCTCTTGATTTCAGATTTTTTAATACATTTTCTTTGTAAGCGTTTTGATTTTAGATTCGGTTTCAGCGTCTGATTAATCGAGCGTCGGCCAATAAATCACTATTAAAAAAATTCGAATTAACCAAATTCACCTCTAATTTCATATACAAATTCCCCCTAAAAAATGGCTTCGTATAATTTCGTATGTCCGACGTGGACAAATCGGCAACATCCAAATTGGTAGATCGGTATTGCCGAACGTCATTTTTCACACGGGCCGCAATTAATTCGTCATTTCAACGCGTGCACATAATTTATTCGGGGCAAAAAATGTGTATTCGTCAAGTAATTGAGACGTCTTTAAATAAATTGGGCCACACTTTTCTTCTTGTTGGGTGAAATTCGATGAAAAAAATAATGTATATCGAGACTGATTTACATGGGGCCGGTTGCCAACGCCATTAGTTTTCCATACGCAGGTAATGCGTGTCCGTTCGCATTTGTTTGTACAGTGTAATTTACACAAGATGGATGTTTATAGGGCGGATGTCACATGTATGCGAAATTATTGGTATTGCAGAATAAACGCGCTTAGAATTTATATTTGTAATCGTCGACCTGTATATTCTTGCTCTGTGTCGGCGAGGGAACGCGATGAAATTTTCATTTAATTGTTTTCCTTGATCCAATTTTTTTTAATATTATAGAAAATTAATTCAGACGAAGATACGTTTATCTCGCATCAAAAGAATTTCGGTATATATTTTATCACAATTTTACAAAATAATTTAAAATGTATTTATTGATTTCAGATACACCCTACACTTAATTATAATCTTAATTTTTTATCATCTTTGAGAGTAGAAAAAAGTCACAGGTAGCCATATATAGCAAATGGGGAAGTCTATGTATCATTATGATGTTGTTTTTGGTCCACATTTTTTTAATAAACAGAGTAATGTGTGATTTTTCATTAAAAAAAAATTCAAAATCCTTAAATCCAATGATCTATGACGAAGTCTTCCATCTTTCTAGAAAATTTGATCAAATTACAAAAAAATATGGAAAATATATTATATTTAAAAAAACACGAATTTTCTAATCGAAACTACACCAGATTTTGTCATTTGAACATTTTTATATATTAGATTTTTTGAAATATGCATAAAAATAAGTCGTTCATGTTTATTATTACCAGAATTCTGATCCTGTTGTAATATTATTTTTAATATTAATAATTACGATGGTTTGATGATTTATTAAAATTTTCGTAATCCCCCAAGCCTAAAGGTACAAAATTATTGCCAATTACATTTTTCGGGATTATGCGTTATTAAATTGTGCCCGTCGCAAATGAAAGGACGATGGAAACAATTTCAATGGAAAATAATGAGAAGTACGGCAATGTTTTCGAAACCCCATAAGTCGCAATACAAATTGGCCGTGAGTTCACCGCATAAAAGTGTAATCGGATTTGGTTTACAAATGAAACAGCTCCCTCCAGACGAATAATTCGTCGTCTACCTCCTCTCTACCACCAGAGTGATAGAACCTCCTGAACACGCCTGCATTTCGGGTCGGCAGACGTCGTAAACAATGGCAATTAAAAATTAGCGTTTAGATTGTTTATGAGTCCCTACGATAATCGAGAAAAGCGGACCAGAACTCGAATTACGTTATCTAAAGTCATAGTAAATTTATATAAAAAATCTAATAAAGCAGAATATCATTAGATGATTTTTTATTATTATATATAGTTTGAATTGGATTATGTTTTGAGCTTTTCTAGGCTAATATTTTTTTATAAAATTAATTTTAAACCACGTTGTCGAGTCTATCATTATATTGGATATGCAGTTAGACGTATATCACAATTATTCAATTAGATTTACGATCACATGATCGTTATGTGCATGTACCACTGCAGCAGCTCGACAATCATCAAGAGCGTCAAGATTACCAGTTGCATGCGAGTGGGCGTTGCATATCCGGGATCGTAAAGACTATTAAAGCGCAGCCAGGACACCTAGCTCGCACAGGAGCGATTGCCACAACTCATCCTGTTTATGGTCGGAATTAGTATGATTTATGAGCGGGCCCGCGCTTGGGCGCCCCTGCCGCGGCACCCACGTAGGTAGCTGCTCGGTGGCCGCGACAACTTTCTTGTTTCCTCGTCTAGATTTAATGGCATTTAAATTAGGTTTTTATTTACCCATTCGCTGTCGGTAACGCGAGATTAAGATGTAAATAGCTTCACGGTTTGTTCGCGACATCATTTACAAAGTCGCTACCGGGCCCCGCGCACGTTCGATACAGCGCCGCGTGGGATTTTCCCCAATTTGAATAGGGAAATTACCTAAAAAAATACCATGGATATGTGTATATACTCTTAAGAGAGTATATTTATCCGCCATAATAATGTATTTTGTATTATCAGTGTTAAGAGCTAACATATTGCTAACGTAAAGTCCCTTTGTGCATATTTATTATGCAAGAAAAACTTATATATCGTTGTTCAAATCAATGATATATTCTTGAGATTATGTTATGATCATTGAAGTTTTATTAAAATACAATGAAACAAATTTGATGGTTTATTTGATTGGTAATGAATATATTGTTAATTCGGAGATTTATGAATAGAATTAATTAAATCAAGATAATTTTATGAAGTGACATATACCGCGAATATTTATATTTTTTAAAAAATAGGACCTATCGAATTTATGAATTTTTAAATATTTTATTTATAAATTAATATATTTTGTTGAAGTTTTTAAAGTTATATGTCCTCGCGGATATATTTTGTTGAAGTTATATGTCCTCGCGGAACTCAAATGGTTAATCATCAAAATTATTTATGTATAAAAAATGCGCTCATGTTTCTTCAAATCCCCCTAAAAAAATCTAATATAAATAAATTTAACTTTAACCAGTTACAAGGTTTCAATAAAATCCTAAATCAATCCCAAACAGTTTATGAATTTCACTTTCTAAAGTAAATCCTTAATCAATTTATGGTATAAAAAAATATTAAATCAAGCAAAAATTTAAATAAAAAAAATTCTTCTCCATCAGACCTTCGATATTATTAACCCCTTGTGTGATTTGCCCGAATACAACTCGGGTAGGTATTTTGCTGGTTGACATTAGCATTTGCCCGAACCCGATTCGGGCAATAATGAAACTTTTATAGTGATTTCAGTTCGAATCCAGCTCGGCCACCTTCCACCAGTCTAGAGAACGCATCGCGCGCGTTGAGTGACAAGTGTCAATTTGATCGAGAACAATTACCCACTTTTTTCCAAGAGGTTGACCACAGAAGTGGTTAAAAAGTATCTAAATTCAAACAATAAACGCATTTAAGCATAGCTGCAAAAAAGCACTTTCTTTTAATAATTTATTTTTAGTAGTGAGATAATTCCCAAAATTTTATATTTATAATTTTACGATTCTAAAAAAGACATTATAAATCTTTCGGCCCAATACGTCTGAGCTACGGAGTGGAAAAGGTTAAATTGTTGACAAGCCGTGTCGATGGGGTCTATTAGGGAACCTAAGTTAAAGATTTTTTTCAAAAAATTCTTTTAAATAATAAACTTTTGTGTTAAATGAGTCAAATAAATATTATTATTAATTATCATTGACTTTTATAGTCTTCAATTTCGAAAAATAAATAAATACAATAATATTTGCTTTTCTCGCTCGCATCCGGTATGATGTGCCGAGTGCGAATGAAACGGGCGATATTTTGTATTCTAGGAATAATCATTTTTTTTAAAATGATAAAATATTGATTAAGAATTTATCAATAAATGCTTTAGGCCTTTGAGAGACCCCCTTCGAACGACGCGGTTGTTTTCGAAGAACAGAACAGATAAAAAATTGAAGTAAAATTTATATTTCCTCGTTTTTATTAATTTCAAGTAATATTTAAGTAACATTTACAATTTAATATTTGAAAATCCTTGACTTATACGTTGATCCAGACATAAAATCAATCCAACTGAAATAATATTTAAAAATTAACCAGTGTCGTGGTTTGACACTGGTATGAATATTAGTGTGAGAGACTCATTCCCCTTGCAACTTTAGAATCTTTATATTGGTGAGTTGAAATTTGGAATCTGATTCGCATTAAATTTCAAATTGCGTTTAAAATATTTTTAGGCAAAAAAAAAATATGTCATATGTATAAAGTTTCTTTAAATATGTAGAATTATCCATTTAATTATTAGTTAAATATTTCACACTATTCCAACTCTTCGTTTATTGCAGTTTCTTCGTTGTTTTGAGTATTGTAAGTACTCAATATTTTTAATAAAACGGTTTTCACATGTAAATTTTCATTAATTTTCGTATTCTTTATCATTTTCGTCGGATTTCTTTTGAGTTTTTTGGTAAATAAATTTCGAAACATTTTTTTTTTATATTTATGAGGAACGTGTGCGGGCTTCGTCTTTTTTATTCGATTATGATGTGTGTTCAAAAATAGCGAATACACTCCACATTTTATCTTGTCCACGTGAAGTGGCGTTTCACACGTTATGTTCCCGAACCCGATGGCGGACGTGAAAACAGGATGTCACGTGTCGTCCCGGTAAATAAGATTGAGTAATTTATAGGACAGTTTATTAATCTCCTAAAAGAAGGTATTTTATGCATGCTTTTAAAAAGAGCGCCCATCAAAGCCGGCCCACGTCCTCCATTCTCGGTTTCTTCTGACAACCGATGCATGAAAGTGGGTATACCTAGGAAAAAAATGTCCTCGGAAGATCTTGGCCTGTTTTCGGATGGGGGGGAGTCCCAGAGTCCCCGACGTCATCAGGGCAGCCGGGCGCGCATTATTTATCGCCGTCACCGCAAGATTGCTTCGACATCCGTTTAGGAAATTTACCTGAGGTGACTGGCTTTCCCGGATAATATCTTTATTATTTGGAAATTGAAAACATGCTTTAATGCACAACATTTAAATCTTGTTATATTAATACCTAATGATTTTAATTATTTTTAACTAAAAATAATACGTTGTTACTACAACTTTAGTATTTTTAATTTTTAAAAGAACGTTAGAAATACAATTTTAATATTGTATAATATTGGAAAATAATCCCCCAAGATTCATGAAGTTTTTAAGGAAACTAGTGTAATTTTTATTGCTTTTTTGACAAAGAACATTTAGATATGCCACGGCGGCTCGATAACAATCGCGTCGTCCGAATGGGGTCTTTTAGGGACCCCAAGCATTTCAAATCAATATATTAATGAATTCTTCACTTGAACATCCTTTTTAAAAAATGGATATTTTCGATTTTTTAACTAATAATATGACGCCTAAATGACATCGCTCTCGGCGACGTCATTTATGGCTCGCACAACGTACCGGATGCGAGCGAGAAAAATTATCGCGCGCATGATAACAACAGCGAATTTTAATGTTTTTAATTTTTTTCCGCTATTGCAGACAAAAAAAGACAATGATTATTTAGAACATTTATTTTTTACGCTTTTTTAGACAAATACAAATAGTTTGTGACGTATAGGATTTATAATAATAGAGTTTTTGAAGAAAATTATAAACTTGGGGTCCCCAATAGACCCCATCGGCACGGCTAGGGTAAAGAAAGTACAGAAAATAGTATAGAGATTATATGTTAATATTTTTTATGTTGTTGTATAAAAAAATACTTTTTTACAGTATATTTTTTTTATTCTTTTAATATTTAATGACATTTAAATAATTCTATCTTTTTACACTCGCATCTTAAACGCATCAAATCACATTTATTTTTCAAAAAATATGTTTTTCTTAATTGAATAAAGAATAAATTTAAATTCCTACAATGATATATGTTGTGGATATTTATATTTTTTTAAGTAATAATATGACGCGTAAATGACAACGCTCTCGGCGATGTCTGGCCGCAGACAGAGCTCTCGCTGCACGTGCTAACCGATCGTTTTACTCACACTTGGCACTTAGTACCAGATGCGAGCGAGAAAAAACATCGCGCGTGTAGAAACTGCAGCGAATATTTATGTTTTTATTTTTTTTCTCAATAGAATTACGCAATTTAGACAATAAAGGACAATGATTATTTAAAATATTTATTATTTAGATTTTTTTAGTATAATACAAAAAGTTTGTGTAGAGTTTATACTAAAAGAGTTATTCGAGAAAAACTTGGAGTCCTCAATCGGCACAGCTATAATCTATTGGCCACTGAATTTTTTAATGATAAAATAATCATCCAGCAGCTTCCATGAAAGCTTTGAACCATCCCTAGATTAATATAACAATTAAATTTTACGTAATTTAGATGTACCTCAACCTAAGTAATATTAATTCTGATTTCTCTATTATTTTTAAGGGTTTATTTTATATAAGGGTAAAAAATAACAATATCTATTATCTAACGAAGGATAAATGAGCAACAGATATCGATCTTCTCATAAAATGTTTATATGAGTATTTTTTTTTAATATTTGTCTAACCTAATTTGTTGAAATTATCTTCATACTGCGTTTTTTTATAATTTTAATGAAGAATTACAAAGAGTAAGTTGTTGTTCTTAATTATAATTTTTATGTAATATATTAATTCTTCCATAGCGATAGCTTTAACAATCGCTCAACTAGTCTATGATTTAAATAAGATTCTAAATCTATCCAACCAGCCTATCAAGACGATATAGTTTGTGCGATAAAATAAACGTCAAATATTATCGACCATTCTCAGCATCCATAACTTTTAAAAAGTGTCCATTATTGTGGACAGATTCACGCTAAGAATCGTCATCCGGCCCAACGAATTACCGCTGAAATTGTCCAATTAGGAAATTCCAAAATTTCTTGACGATCGTTGTTTAGTTCCAGAATTTTCTGTAGTACGTGTTGCAAGTCGCATGGCTGGATAACATTCGAGCATAAACAAAAATGAAAATAGCCCGACGGATAGTTTCACCTGCTGGCGGTCTGTTCGTTTTACGCAGCTTCTTGACGATGAAGATCATCGTTAATGTGAAACATTAAAATTTGACCGCAACTCCTACACAGCACTTGAACCGGAGGGCGATCATTTGTTTTCCCGTCAAGCGAACGAGCAAACCGCAGCAGGACTTAAGAAAATATTTACAACTACATCCGTAACAATGGATGTGTGTTTAAAATTTCGCGAAATGCACTAACTCAGGTGCAGGAATAGAAACAAATCGACCCAGAAGCCAAAAATAAATGACAGGTTTTTTATTTGGTCACTCGGCGTTTACAGCTCAAACCTATTAGAGACACGGTTATACCATTAGATCTGTCTCGGCCAATGAAATCAACTTCAATTCAGGTCCATGACATGTCAGATTATTTCAGATACTCATATAGATTATATTTTTAATTATATATTATAAAAAAGCGTATCACTTATTTTTTTATTTTAACAATGCATATTTTCAGGAAATGATATAAAGCTGCGAGATATGCATACGTTATTAAAATTTGATGTTATTCATTTTATCTAGTAGTATAATTGTACCCATTTTTCAACTACGAAATATTTTTAATTATAAAGATAATATAAATAAAATACGTTTATTTAAATAAATTAAATATAATAAAGACATCGCACAATTAATTTGTAAATATTTTACAAATAAGGGATGACAGGGAACTAATGAATAATATATTATTGTTTCACGATACTATGCGTATTCCTTGACCCGAAAATAACTTGATCTTTAATCGAACGAGATGCAAATTTTTAATTGCAGACACCTAACGATGCATAACTGCAATACCTGTCCGATCGCTAGCTCCTCCTCGCATAGCTGCAGCTGCGATCCGTCTCTCCGCGTCTTGTCCAACAATAGCCGCCAATAATTAATTAAATTAATTGGTTAATTTAAACGTTGTCTTCGTCGTCCGGCGACATAACCCTGTCGTTCTATAATTGCGTATCGAACGGTTTGCACGGGGCTCGTTAGCGCCCTGGAGATTAATGTGGGCTGTCGCCCCGCGTGCTTGACGGATGCGCGACGACGCCGGAGGGAGCGTCGCGGCGTCCTGCGCGCGCGCACCTAATGGCGCCTGCCTCCGAGACAAATCGATTCGTGCAATATCGCAAACTCGTCACGGATCGCGCTCATCCGATATTCTGCTCTATGATTTAGTGATCCTGGACGTTTATCAACGGAGAAGTGGCGGGCGTGGTCAGAAACCAAAAGCCGTAGAACATCAGATAATTTATTTATTTATCATGAAATCAAAGCATCAAGAAAAAAAAACAATTAATAGAAAATAACGTATTATAAAATAGCGAAAATAAAATATTATATAAAAGATCAACGAAATGGCGATATTTAACATCAAATATATCTACATAGTCTGCCAGATAGTTGAGCAGAGTAATAGCTCTGTTTACCGGAGAGTTTCCGAGAGCATCTGTCCTCATATTTGGCGAAAGAAAAAGCACACGCGAACGAGCTCGATGGTAGTGAAGTAGCGCCAATAAGGGCAACTCGCACAGTACAAGGGGGTTATGTACTGCGCCAACCAACAGCTTGAAGAAGTGCTTTTCAAGTAGATCGACCTTCTTTTCTCGAGGGTTACATACCCTAAGCAGCCCTGTACCCATGCGCTGGAGTATAAGCTTGGGTAGAATCCAAACTCCCTCATGTAGAGATACCTAAGAAATTTCTTATGGATTTTCTCTAATCTGAGGGAATTCGAGGCGTCATGAGGCGGATCTTTGCCAGCTCGAGGACACTACGCGATCTTCGAGACACGTCCGTCTCAACCCTGATGCCAGGACTACGACGGTCGTCCTTTAGCATATCTTGGCTCTTCGAATACGGGCCAGGTCGCCAGCTATAAGCCCGGGAGTCGAGCTGTCAACGCGCGGATTGTAACAATAATCATCAGACGAGGCTAGGGCCAATTCGTATTGAATTCACGGTCTCAACGTGTGCTACCTCCTGTAGCATACACGTCACCGAATTGGCCTGGATAGCGGCCTAGCTTCTCATAGATCCGTAGAATCTACGAAAACATGATTGTGCCAAACCGCCTCGCCGCCACGTCCAATATCGACACGCGACAACACTCGACTGTTGAAGCCTTGATGAAAACTAGGAAACAAGATTATTCTAGAATGGAAAATCTAAAGCCTATTTACAAACTATAAATTAATAAGTTAAACTAAAAATTATTGATATTTTATTTAGCGTGAAAAAAATTGTTATTTCGATTTTGAAGTCTATTACGTCTTCTACTGAATTAAAATTTGTATTTCTAAGTGAATGCTCTAAAGATCCTAAAACATTATAATCAGAAGGCACTATATCTGGTTAATAAGGTGGATGCTGTAGTACTTCTAAATTTAATTCCCTGATTTTTTTCCGGTGTGATTCTTGCAGCTCGTGGGGTTGCGTTGTCATTTCGCAATTTACGTCTTTGGTTTTTTACTAAAACTAATCGCTTTTTTAACAGTTTTGCCTTCGATCTTTCTAATTGGACACAATAAACTTCAGATGTAACTGATTATCCATGTTTTAATGATTTACGCGCGAAATATCTCACAAAATTAAAATAGGTATCTTTTTTCAGGCGAATGATGATCGAAGCGTTAAAACTAGAACCTGATTTTTCTCTATGGGTTATTGTACAGCTTCCATTTTTTATCACTAGTAATAATCCTTCTCAGAAATGGATCAGTCTCATACCTAGACGTATCGATGATGATATGGTTGTTCTTTGTTTCGGCGATTTTAGCGAAAGTTTGTGTGGTACTCAAATTCCTTGACTATTTTTTTACTGATCCTTTTCAATTGATCTTGTCCAGAGACAGACGAGATTTTGTGACAATTCCTTTATAGCTTTGCGAGCATGGTTTAAAGCATGAGCATGGCGAGCATTGATTAAATCCCATGCGCGAGCATAGGATTTAATCAATGAATTTAAATCCAGTTGTATAGGTCTTCCTGGTCTTAGTTTATCTTTTAATTCTCTATCACCACTTTTTGAACGCTCCATGACAGTTTAAAGGTTTAGTAATCTTCATAAATTCGCAGATGGTCTTGTTAGCTTCTTTTGGCTTGAATCTTTTATTAAATACATGTAGTGTAAAAAATCGTAAATGGATCTTCTCAAATTCTAACCTTGTTAAAAAATTGGAACTGTAGACTAAAAAAAGAGCTTCAAAATCAGATCTAAAATTGAACAAATCTTGTCGCCTTGCCTTATTTGACTTTTGTCCTTTCAGCGACATTTTGGAAATTACTGTTCTCTCGCTATCGAGGATTAAAGGATATCAGACCGTTAAAATAAAAAAAGATCATTCATGTTGCTATGATAATATTGCATTTATACACAAGAAAAAATCGAGTCGAATTTTCAATAACTTATTGATCCTTTTATGATCCTGTAAATATGTATTCAATTTTTTGACGACATAAAATTGTATACGTGATCTTATCATCGTAAAAAATCATGAAAAATTGTTGATATATTTTATAGAAATATCGAGGTAATGAAAACCATTTGTTTGAGATATACAAAATCATAGGAGACGTTTCTTGAAAAAATACCGCATAAAAAATGACAATTAAAACTGTATATTTTTTTGAATTAACGTTATGATGTTGTATATCTTGTCGATGATCATGCGTGATATTCAAAAGCAAAATTATTTTAAATGTTAAAAATTGAAACAAGTATAAAATCATTTCTTAAAAAAATATATTATCATCCAAGCCTCCTTGTTTAGCCTTCCAATGTACAGGTTCTTAGCTAGAGGGCTCAATTGATCACCGACAGTTTTATTATTTGATCACCGAATGCATGATTGCAGAAAACTATCTTTACTCTATCCTTTTCCTGAGATTTTTCAGAATTAAATAAATAAAACCCTGCTGGGTATTTTTTTCAGTATAAACCAGTTTCATCGGCATTATATACTTGATCAGGTGTATATAAATTTTCTTCAAATATCTAAGAAAAATTGTTGGATGATGTTTTTATATCTTTTTGTATTATTATCTAGAGCGTTTCTATCAAGATAATGAAAGCTTTTCATAAATAAAATTATTAGACGATTTAAAAAAAATTTGGATGTACACTTCGATGATTTTTATTATTTTAACAATGAATTATTAAAATATATTTTAACAATCAAATAAAAAAATGATAAAATTTATGCGAGAGTGGGATCTGTTTACGGAAAATTGCTTGTAAACGCCAAAATAAAGTATTATATATTATGACAAAGAGTATTTGTAAATAATTATAGCAAAAAAATATATTGTGATAGTTATAAACAATAAATTAAGTTTGTGTCGTCGATCGAGGAAAATTGTTGTCACCCGCCAATGCGTAAATTTCATATTCCCCGGCGTTAAAGTGTATCAGATTAATTTAAAATATTGGCAATGCAACAAATTTAATTATTATTCATAGAGAGAAAAAAACTTTACACTAAATAAATGACATATTTTTATTTATTTTTAATGATAGCATAACATTTTTTTTATATAACATTATTATAAAAAAATAAATACGTATTGAAATTTTCTGATGGTACGCCCGATGTATTTCCCACTTGCTCTCATGATTTACGATCAATAACATGAATGACGGCAAGAATTACGACTTGACATTTTTTTTGTACGTGTACGCCGGGAAATGACAACCGTCGCAACACGGCTGTTAATCAGTCGACTCGCCTGTATAATTGATTAAAATGCTGTAGACGCATAGTGACGAAAACAATTTTTCTAGTGCGCCGGAAAATTGGCGCCCACTTCATCGAAAAATCAAATAAATTAATATGCAAAAAAAAAATAATTACAGCGCGATATCACATGCTTAGTTCAATTTCAATCCGCGATCACTTTTCTTTTGTAGTTAAATATTTTTTTTAGTAATAATTACTTTATTTTTTTAAGAGAGGACACTAAATTTATTTTATGACCGCGTTACAGTCAATAAATCATAAACAATGATCATTGCGCTCTTTATGCTTTCTAAATATCTTCAGGGAATATGTAAAGCATTATGCAAAATAGTTGAAAAAATATACTAAAAATAATACGAATGCTGAGAAAAAAATATGTATAAAAGAAAGTCACCACGGTGGATGAACTCAACATTTCACGTGTCATTAAGCCTGGCACACCTCTCCTTCGTTAAGCTTAAAATATAAACTGGAAAATCGTAGAAACTAAACTTAGGCACTTTATATTCAAAACGTGACTCAGTTGTACACGATCGCATGGACGGATTGTAAATTCGGGTATATATATTTTTTAAATGGGTTTTTTATGTATATGTTTAAAGTTTCCAGACGCTAACGCTTAGGTAAATATCTAATTTGACAAAAATTTAATTTAATCTTTAAAATAAATTAAAACAATATTAAATTTAATGCGAAATTTTCGGGAAAATATTGTTTTTTCATCAATTAAATCATAGAATCCTCGGAAATTAATTATTGGTTGAATTAATGTAAAGGATACATCGGGATTTTTTTTATTTTAAGTAATTAAATATATCTAAAAAAATGCTAATCAATAATAAAAGCTCTACGTATTATTTTTCTATTTATTAACAAATTTATAGCGTTTGCTTATTTAAAACATTAGATAATAATCTAAATTCATACTCATAAAAAAAATACTTGCATCGATACAATAGATTTTTAAATACAACATTATAGGGTTACACGTTTTATTTATAAAAAAAATCTAGTACAGCAGGTTTATTTAATTCGATTCGATTCGATTTATTATTGCGAAAAAATTCGATTGTTTTATAAAAGCTTACGAATCGCTATGGGCGAATGTTATTTATGCGATTTTTAAGAGCGTTTCGCGTATATTTCACCGCGTAACGATCAAAACACTAAAGCTCACTCGGACAACTTTAATACTATAATATTTGTGTTCTTTTATAATTAAAGATAGTAATAGTTAATTTCACGTGGAGTGATTAATGAGCGGACAGGTGTTATTTTTTTCGTATATACGAAACACATATTCACGGCAGAGTTTTTTGGATTAATCGATTTTTCGGCACGTGTAATTGCCGCTCTGAACTAAATGTCACTACACCTATTAAAAATCTCAACGTTTCGCATTATATATATACGTATATATGTGAGGCGGTTCTGTTTATTTTTTTAATTGTCGAATTTTCAGATATTCCTGTATAAGAAACGCATTAATTAAGCAAGTCTTTTGAGAGAGCGAATGTTGATTGGGTGCCCGGTATTTGTTTGATCGGCGCCGTTAATACGCGATCGTTATTGCTCCATGGGTCGTCGAGAGCTTTGTACTATTTTTTTTATTTGTTTTTTAAATGTTTTTTTGGATATAAAATTTGGCAGAGGCTTCAATGCGGACGCACGTGGTGTTGTCTACTAAAAAAATGTTGATTACCTACGGAGAAAAATGGCAACAGGTGTGGTATCTCATCAAGCGCTTGTGTAACAGGAGTCCCGGTTTCCTGTTGGTCTTTTCTTTTTCTAGATCGTTACGCGAAGAATGTCTCCAGATGCTCTCTGAGATGCATCCGAATACATGCGTTGAAATTGAAATGACAAATTTTTGAAAATATGAACCAATATGTTCGTATTTATTATTTTAAAGCTATTTATTACTATGATTAATTTTAAAGAAAAAGTTGTCTAATAGTAGTACAGAAATCAGTACTACTATTAGATATGTTTCTTTTCATCAAAATGAAAGCGTAATAAAAACGTTGTCAGTGGGTATAGGCAAATTTTTAACCACTTAATGTGGTTCAACCCGTTGATCAAATAATTACTTCTTTAATAAACTGGCATTATCGTCCAGGTCTTCTTGAAGCCCTTGGTAAAGAAGATGACGACATAATTAAATGAGACGCAATGAGTAACTCAACCTTGGTACAAAATTAAGTCAGTAACACTGGTTCATTCGTCGAAGAAAATGAACCAAATGTAGAAAGATCTTTATTCTGGATTTTAACGAACACGAAACAAATAAAGTGTCAAAAATCTGTGAGCTAATTTGTAAATTTACAAGGTTTTAAAAATTTTAATAAAGAAAACATTGAGTGGTTAGAATACAAAAAAAATCTATTAAGCTATGCAAAATCACAGAATTTTTTTAATACTTATTAACAATAGTGCGAAATCGAAATTATTGGTTGGGATAATATGTTCTTATCCTTGGGTCGGCTATGCCGATTCATTCGTTGTATTGGTCATAATTAAGGAAACTGATCTTTCGATGAATTTGTGTCTCATTGCGTTCACCATTATTTCAATATCGAATCCTTGTGAAAGGCTTCCACGTTACATAATTAATGTGAGACCACGACTGATTTAACATTTATGGTTAATTTTCTCATGTTTACTACATAAAAAATCATTAAGCTTTGAAGATGAGAGCTTTACTGACATACAAGCATATACCGGTCATAGCTGTCATCAGAGTGTCAAGGATGCGAGACAGTCAGCCGCTGAAAAAGCTTATGGTTAACAAGCCTTTTTGTCCCCGGAGGAAAGGAAGACCAGGGTTGTGGTGGTTGTACTGTGTACAGAGTAGGGCATACAATTTACCGTCAAATTGCAATAACTGGTGAACAGTAAATAATTTCTCCCATTACCGGTTTACCGGTTATTTATCGGTAGATGAAAAAAAATAGACGTGGATTAGATTCAATACTAGTTGGTCGGATTCAGTCATCAGATGTTGAAATGCAATGTTCAAATATTTGCCACCATATTTTTCGAGTACGAAGTATGACATCTCTGAATAACATTGTTTATAGCTTTTTTTGGTTTATATGAAGTTTTTGATGACGGTCGACGGTAAAGCATTTGTGAGTTATTCAACTAATATATTTGAAAAGTTAAATATTTTAAAAAATCCAACTTCAAGGATCAAAGAAAACACTTGTCGATGTCAAAACAAAGATATTTTCATTCACTTCTTTTATTGAATTATCTAAAAAAAGTATTTTTAACAAAAATTTTACTGGCTCCAAAAATGTGAAATGACTGATAATGCTAAAGTAAAGGTCGAAGTAAAATTTCGACCATCCGCAAACTTTATTAACTGATTTTAAAAAACGATTTGCTGATTTAAAAGAAATAAATTTTCCTGCTTGGTTGACACAACCAATGCTGGTAGATATTTCAAATGAACAACTGTATCAAGAAGAACTTTCGGAAATGCAAAACGATGATTAAATTACAAATGTATTTAATATAAAAGGAATAATGGCATGGATGTGCGAAGAAACAAACACAAAATATCCTAATATTACTTTGCATGCCAGAAATTTATTATTGCCCTTTCTATCATCTTATTTGGTGGAATGGGGTTTTAGCGCCATAAGCGATTTACTCATAAAAAAAAGAAATCGATTGGATATAACTAGAGATACGTGATTATCGCATTTTGCGATAAATGCGACATAGAAGCGATAAAAGCGATAAATGCGATATAATTGCGAAATTTTCCATATATCGATCTCTCGGTTATAAAATAGGTGGCATTTTGCCTATGGAAACCCAGAAACCGACGAACACACCAAACTAGAATTAATAGATATTCTTAAGTCGGTTTCCCGTAAAAGTTTAGTAAATCTCGACTCACATTTAAATATACATGAAACGAATGTGTTTTATAAAACTTTTTAATCATCTGTTCATCCAAATTGATGAAACGATATCGGTAATAAGAAACTTACTTTTGTTTACAACATTAACAACATCAATAGAAACATGCTCGATGATAAACTTTAATAATTTTTAATTATTATATCATTTTTAATCGGTGTATTCCTGTATTTCTATTTAATTTCAAATGTTTTTATATCAATATATTGTATATCGTTTTAAAAATTATGTATAAATTAGACTTTTTAACTTCAAATTCGTAATTAAGAAATAAACGCTAAATAGATGTTAAATTTGTCATTTTAAGTACTATTTTTAAAAAAATAGTCACTAAAATACGTGTCTCTAAAGATATATAACTAATAGAGGGGACCTAAGACTGAAATTAACTAAGTTAGATCCAGACATAACATTTATTTGTAGCAAGCGTAACTGAATTTTAAAATTTAATAATGGATTCGGCGTCTAGATGTGTGTGTGTGTTTTGTACTAAATTTCAATTGTCACTTGTGTTTTTTTTTGTTTTACTTTTTATTTTATTTTACCTAATTACATTTCAATTGTCATTTGTGCTTGTAATAATTTCAGTTATAATATATATTTTAAAAATTTACTTAATGTTTAATTAAAAAAGAGGTCGGTGGGGCATATGACTTTGAAAAGACTACGGTGGGGCATGGCATAAAGAAGGCTGGGAAACACTGCTATAGAGGAACACTACATCATTGAAACTTACCGGAATATGGAGCTATGATGATGATGATAATGTTAAGATGAAAGCTTTAATGGTGTTTCTTGGTATTTACGACAACTGAAGTCTGTAATATTATTAATAAATATATTAGCGTCCACAGTTTGGTGTTCTTGGTGCCGTTTGTTAATTATGCCGTGTTCACCTATGGCCGTCACACGCTCGCATTGAATGTTTACAAATTTGTTGGATTCGCGGTTATTTATGGTCGCAGTGAGCCGGCGAGACAGAGCGCCCGACTAATGGCCGGCTTTGAGTAAGAATTCAAAAAAATCTCACCGGTGCTCGTGCGAAAACACCTCGATAAATTACAGAATAAAAGCTTTTTTCTGAGCGAGCAGCTAGAGCAGGATCGAGCCCGAGACGTGCTATGCTGTTGACCCGAAAATATTCGCCGGCTATTTTTCACGCGGCCAAAACGCACAATGGACTGTCCGCGCACAATTCCGGGTCGGCGTCGTTCACCTGCTGAATTATTGTTGGGCTTTCAAGCAAAAGCTCTAACGGGGCAGGATAACCAATTCGGATTAGGTTCGATTTAACGAGAAATTTGTCTTAATTATCTACGGTTATTTCCCGTTTCGTATAACATTCGTATGCGATGCGAAGGAAATTTCGAAGGAAGTATAAGATAGCACTTATGCACATCCTTTTCTATACAAAGATGTTATTTTTTTAAATCAGAAAATATGTTTGGAAGTCATTTTTTCCAAGAATATGAAAGCTATTGCTCACTTTTTCAGATAAATTAATGGAACTTGTTGCAAATTTATATTTTATATATATATTCTACAAAATTTCTATATAAACACACGGTTTATTGAACGTTTTCTAATTATGAGCGATCGGTGGAACAATTAATTATCCAGTGCGATCGTCTCGATTGCGTGTGGTCGCCATTTTAAGCCGTCTGACATTCCGCCTCATAACTCCACCTCAATTTTCCACCTAGTTGTCCTCGCATCGCATCTGATCGGAGTCCGCGATGAATTTATGACCACCTCCCGACGATGACAATCGCCAGTCTATCTCCGGCGTCGATCAGGCCGCGCGCCGGCCGCTAATAGACGCCGCTGCATCGGCGTCCCCGTAACAAATGGGCGCCGTTGCCGACGACGCCCGCGGTCCACCTTGCCGCCATTGTTACGCGTGATGTACGCCGAGCACCTGCCCCGATGATGGACGAGGGCCGCTCTTGGTCCTCGTCAGCGACGGCGCAGGTCCGCTACCAGCTGCGGCCGCAATAACTCAACCGCGACTTAAAAATGTCCCGAGGAATAACCGAGTAATGATTAATGCGGTGCGCCGGCTAATTGGGATGCTGAGGATGATTTGTCGATTGTTTTGGGTTTTGGATGATCAGGACTGGGCGTTTTAGCTTCTTGGATGGATGGTTATGGCTTTCTCTAGTTTTTTATCATATTTTTTTAGACAATCGCATTAGAGCAATTTTACCAGTCGACTGCCATACGTCAAAACGGACACAAATCACGACTAAATTGGAATTTTAGATAATAATAAAAAATATTTTTAATAGAACAACGTATTCGTGGTTCGTGATAACCCTGAAATTAAAAAAATCGCTGAATGTAGCCTTGAAACCGTAAAATTATTTTCTTGTTTATACAAAATTATGAAAATAAACGTTACACTAATTTCAACAAAGAAAATTGCGGGAAATTCTATTTAAAATATTTTAAGTACACCCGGGCCTCGTATAACACGGTTTTATATAACATGGTTTTGTATAACACGGTTGAATAAATGGTGGCATATTTTTTATACAACACGCTTTTATATAACACGGTTTCAGGAAAAAATTAAATTAAATAATTAACATGTTCGATTTGTACGTCCATGGAATGTGCCATGACAAATCTTATTCAGCATGTCGAAACTTGTCAATTTTGTTTGTTTCGAAACATTTCAGTTGTGCTCTGGCATTCAATAGTGCAGTGCATATTTCTTGGTAATCCGTAGATTTTTCTGGCTTATTGTTTTTATGTATGCACTTTAAATATTCTATACATATCAAAAAACGAAAAACATGCGAAGGGTTTCAAAATAGCAGAAAGAAAGAATATCTTTACTATTATGTTCTAATTCTTCTGGGGATTCCATAATGAAGCCGTTATTTATTAATAAATGTTGTTGAGCACTGAAGAAGGAGTTATGATGAAACGATCTACCTGTTTATTGAAGGAGAGCCAATAAAAAGGCTTGGACCACAAGTATTCTTTTTTAAAGTTGGTTTTACAATTGTTTTATACCTGATACAAGAGATTATACGAGGAAGAAAAATATTATTGATATTGGACAATATATTGAAAAGGATCCTATAATGGAAAGAAGTTCGAAATTCAAGAGGGAATTACAACAGATTTTGGAACCTTATAATGAAATACGTAAAGATTTATACGCTAAATGCAGACAATCGTGTAATACTGATTTTTTTAAGACTAAAATCACAAAAAATCCAGACTCCTCCGATGATGATGATGAAAACTTACAACCGATCTCGAAAAAGAGTAAAACACATAGAATTCTAAGTGATAGCGATGATGAATGACTGCTACATTATATTATTAAATTTTTTTTTTAATAATATGTAAATGTATATGTATTTGTTTATTTAAAAAAATAAAGTACATACTCATATAAACTATCTTCGATTTTTTTTGGAACGCAAACCCTAATTTTGTATGAACTTCAAACCTTGTATAACACGGATTTGATTACACGACGTTTTGGTGGAACCATATAACCGTGTTATACGAGGCCCGAGTGTAGTTAAAAACATTTTTTTCTATAATCGAAACTATGTCAATTTGCTAACTAAAACTATTTGTAACCTCTGAAAATATTTACCATGCAAATTAATAGAGAGATTCGATTTATTTCTAGAAATTTGTAATAAAAGGTGGACGATATTTAGGCCCTAGTTATTTATTACTTCATAATCTAAAAATTATATTATCTCTTCAATGGTCTATATTTTTTTTTAATTTCTGAAATCCTTAAATTTTAAATGTTCAGGAGATCTTTCGATATTCCTAAAATGAGTATGAACATTTATATATATTTTAAACATATAGCATATAATATTTAAAAATAAAGCCACAGTCAGTATAAGCTTCATACAAAAACTTTAAATTAAGATCTTAATTAAATTAATTAGAAGAGTCGATGGATAATTTATTAAATTCTTTTGCTTTTGATTAGCTTATTAAAATATATATTGCATTTTAAAAGGAAGTAATAAATTATAAAATCTCCATAAGTATTAATTGTCAATTCTATTTTCCGGAAAATGTATTGAAATTTATGACAATGTTGCAAAGTAATAAAATTTAATTATATTTGATGATCGTACGATTTTTTATCATTTTATATTAGATGATTGGTATTTAATCAATGGAGAAATGTCTCGCTGTAGTTGATATTTTGAGTTTTGAATAATTGCTTGAGATTGTTCAGTGACACGTGCCATATGGACGAGTTAGACTTATGCAATTTCTCAATAATTAGTCACGTCGAAAATGCACGCACGTTCCGTTGCAGAATCGTGTCGGCATCGGGTAAAAAAACACGTGTTTGAATTAAACGAGCCATTAATATAGTTCGCGGACAGTGATACAAAACCTCGCCGAATGGAGCGTGATGTATGGCAGCTCTTAACATACCTGCGCCGTTGTGCGGACAAGGTGCTGACTAGACACTGTTTTTGTTTTGATTTTCCTCGTCTAATAATAGCATTGGAACGATTTATTATAGAAACTAGAATCATAATATTTATTCTGATATAATCCGGGAGAATCGAGTGCCAAAAATCTCGATATTTTGATATCAGAATGTAATAATTCTCTATCGTGTAACCGAAAAGCATTGACACGGTGTCGATATTTAAATCTTCCGCGTGGTACACGTGCTCCGATCGAGATATCGGCTTTGACTCTCTGCCAACGCCTCTCGCAATACATCTCCTCTTCGGCTGAGCGATGTTATTGCCCGCCACTGTACCACCGTCGGCGCTATTAGAGAGCCATCCTCATCTGTTGCGCTGTCATTGAAATATTAACGTTTTTATTCACCATCGCTTCAATATTTACATCAATTTTTGCAACAATGGGCCGGGGGAGTCTCCGCTATAAATTCGCTATTAACACCGTTCGGCTGAATCAACAAATCAACTTGTCGTCGCGGCGCCCATTAAACATTTATATTAATGGGCGCGTGTTGATATACCGTCTGAAAAAATAATGTGTACGTTTGGAAGCGATCAAATTATTTATATGGGGTTGAAATTAATATTTTATGTGATAAATCATGACGCGAATATATCTACCACAGTCTCGACAATTTAATATTGGGGAAAATAAACTCTAATATATCTAGTTTCACGTTTTGTTTTTTAAAATATACTGAAAATGTTATTTAAATTTATTTTCACATTTTTTCATTCCTGGCGTATCTTGATGCAAGTCATATTGGATGCTTACTTAATAGTTAGTTGTCAAAAAGCGTTCATTTATGTTCGGCAATATTTACTTGAAAAATCTAGTAAGAATTTATCCAGAAATAAACTTATAATTGCTTCTTTCTATTACCAAAAATAAAAAAAAAATAATGACGATGTTTAATCAAAACAGTGTAGATAAAGACAGAGTTGTCACGAGAGATAAACGCCATATCAAGAATTTCTTTACAGAAGTGCTTAGAAGATTGGAAATAAATATACGAGTGAATTAAAATAGATGGGATAAAATTGCGTCTGAAAGCCTGTCGTTTTTAAAAAAATAATATTAAAATTACTATTATTCTACAAGTGCTCGAAGCCTGTCATATCTTTATTATTTATAATTAAACGTCCTTTTCCTTGTATTTTTCTTCATGAATTTGTCTATTTTTCGCGAACTACAATAATTCTGGAGCTTTCAACACGGTCTCGTTCTTAATGTTGAGGAAATACAGCTTCCTTCTTCTCTATCGCCGTTTATTTCTACGTTTTCCTTTATGGTAGTTTGTAAAATAATTTGCGAATGATGTGTCCAGAATATTTAAACTCTGTGAAAAATGTAAAACACTATTTTAAAATAAGTATCGACCTAAAAAAAACAATCATGGTTTAAAGTAATTTAAAAAAAAATAGTCAAAATAAAACACAGAATTCTGCAAAAATGCATATTCTTCTCATGATTCTTGTTCGTTTTCAGAAGACTCTTTTCTTCATAAACGTGTATATTTTTTTATGAGCTGAAACAATTCAGGAATTCCCAATCTATTTCAGTCGACAACAGTATCTTTCTACCCAGCCACCCTTTACCTTCCACTTTTCGCTCCATAATATTTTGCAAAAGGCGACACTTTGGTTCACGAATAACATGTCCAAAGTGCTCGATTTTACGACTTTTTACAGTGTCAAGAAGCTCTCTCGCTTCTTCTGAAGAAGTTGAAGTACGGTTGTATTTCTTCGCGTTTCGTCCATAGAATCTTCAATATTCTACAGAAGCAACCCATTTGAAACGCTAAATACCAAAAATGTCAATTTCACGTCACTGCTAAGTTCGGAGACGAATTTTCAAGGAGAGACATTTGATAAACTTGATTTTGACATTGATTTCTACCCCCAAACAAATAAATAAATTATGTCTACCATACCATTACAATTAATGGTCAACATCTCATATATTTTTTTTGTATATTATAGTCAACATAATCCTGCATGGAGTTGCCTAAAAACCAAAAACAAAATAGTGCACTCCTGAAAAAATATATACACATATCCTTATGTACATAAACAAATCTGGTCTCTAACGGATTTCTAACCACAGAGCCAGTATACCATGGGAAGGAAACCCCTAATCTATTGACCAATAATTGGTTTAGTCTCGATACTTTTGCACCTCTT
Source organism: Philopotamus ludificatus (assembly GCA_022495035.1). Classification (NCBI taxonomy): domain Eukaryota; kingdom Metazoa; phylum Arthropoda; class Insecta; order Trichoptera; family Philopotamidae; genus Philopotamus; species Philopotamus ludificatus. Next base: position 8,265 of record JAGXCT010035452.1, on the reverse strand, counting down.
CCTTCTCTCTAGGGGATCTCCCTCTTGAAGTCGTCTTTCCCATGATGAAAGGATTGCTATTGCGCGACAGGGTTAATAATCACTTGCGACCGGCTTCTTGAGACTCGTTTTGGGCAGATGTCCATATGTATGCCTGTGTATATCTATATAGGTGTATTTGTGTGGTCAATACTTAATAAGCTCATTATAAGCAAATAACGCATTTGAGAAGAGAACAAACGAATACCGAGACAAACCCCCTCCTGCTTGCGTGGACACAGTCGAGAGGGTAAATTCCGATACCAACAGGATAGAAGTTGTACGTCCAATGCCAGCAATGTCCAAGAGAGGGAAACTCTTTATTAAAAACCGCATACCAAGACGGCATGAGTCCCTGTGGTATGGTCACGAGAAGGGCGCCCTCACGTCACGTGTGAGACTCAGGTTCCTTTGGCCTCGACTGTCATTCAAAAGTTTGTTAAGACCCATGCCCTCACCTCAGCGAGTGAGAGCCTTTTAGCTGGCAAATGATGATGAAATTACTATAATGAAATCTCATTTTTCGATATTTTTTATTTACGTTTACATTTCCAATGAATAAACTAAATTTTAATTTTTAACCGATGACCTGTAAAATGAAATATACCAAAATGCCATCAAACATCACACATCTGATTTTATATGAGCCTCGAGATAATCGAGGAAGTTTATTTAGCAAAAAATATAAAACAAATTAGACCGTCATAATTAATAATTATCTAGCAAATTCTAGAACATGTTAAAGAAACCTTTAATAATCCATTCTCATGAAAACAGTCTATTTAAACCACGATAAATATGTATTTATATCCCCCGAGGTTTAAATCCACCATAAAATGAATTGTTTTAGAACATCTAAAGAGTTTATTTTGAGGTGCAATTTATGCGGATGCTTGAATTTCACCGTTTTTCCTTTAGAAGTGGATGCAATATACATTCGATAACATCTCGAAGTACTTTGTTGCCCTCTTGCATGACCGTGCTGCGGGCGTAACGTCTTCTGAAACAACTCTTTGTCGAAATTACACGTGACACTAATGTTTAATTGCCACTAAGCATTAGAATTTCGTAGCGCAGTGTCCTCGCTTTCATGATTATTTACAACGTGTTAAATGGGAGCGTATCGCGATAAACGAGCATATGCACTTAGTCCGCTGCATTCTTACCTGTAAATATGCAATCCGTCGGAGTCTGCTTCTCCGGCTCTCCCGAAATGTTAGTCTGGACGTTTTGACATCACAATAACGCCGGATGAATAATAATATGATGATGCGAGATTGTTGCCAGCGGTGCAGCGTTTCGCACGTGAGACTCTTTCATCATCTGCGATTAATCAGTAGCTTATAATTGTGTCAAAGTGTGCAGTTGCTGTTTAGTTGCAAGCTTCATCGTTGGTCAACATATTAGTTTATGTCTAGAACCCAAATACTTGTACATATTCTTGTACGGATTCCTATATGAGCCACTATTTTTGAAAATGGTATAATTCCATTTATTTACATTTTGATATAGTAAGTGTATAAATAATGGCACACGTTAATCAATTCCGGTATTTTCTTTAAAATAACCGATTTTTCAGCTATAATTGGAATTATACTCCCTAAAAATTATAAAAAATTGTATCAATTACTTCATAAAGCTTCATATAGCTTCCTAAATTACTTAGAAAAGATAACTAATAACACACTTATTCCTCGCTTTTTGACATACCATGGTGAATCATGGTGAATCGGAGGTATCCAGGGTAATAAACTGATTTTTATCCTTAGTAGTAGTATATTATAATTTCTCCGTCTGTTTAATTCCTGTTTAATATTGGATTTTCGTGAGATTTCATGATTATCAATAGCGCAACAGTCCTATTGTAGAACCCTGACCTCATCCAACACCCTTCTGCATTTTATCCAAATTTCCATCCAGATCCAGTATTCCTCTGTACACAGTCCAACCATTTCAGCTTTGGTCTTTCTTTCCTCCGGGGACAGAAAGGCTTGTTAATCATAAGCCTTTTCGGGGGTTGACTGTCCTGCATCCTTGATACGTGACCGGCCCACCGAAATCTAGCCACTTCGATGACAGCTGTAACCAGTATATCCTTGTATAGTCGATACAGATCCTCGCCATTCCCCGTCATCGAATACTGCTCTTAATATTCGTCTCAGAATCCCCCTCTCCAGAATATCCAGTTGTCGCTCATCTTGTTTTGTCAAAGCCCAACATTCAGGATCCGTTTGTTAAGGCGGGCTTAATGAGGGTCATTAGAGCTTCACTTTAGTCTTCTTTGATGAATTTCGACCGTAGATGCTTTTTAGTAGATGATTAATTTGGTCTTCTTGTTTGGTCGGCTCCATCTTGTCTGAGGATCGTGATTATTCCTGTTCCGAAAATTCTTGATTATGTCTCTCCAGGATTCTCTGCATTCTGCATCCCACATCGTAACTACTACGATGGAGCCTGTAGCGGTCTTCACTTGGTCGCTCCAGAGGGTAGAGGGTGGGCGCCCTAACCCTTCCCCTGCGTCATTGTACGTTTCTAAGCGCGACGAACTTCTCCAGGCTATCGTTTCTTCTGTAGAGATGCCCAAAGTATCGAAGAATCCTTTTAAGACATATGGTCGAAAGTCGGTCTTCTATAGTTCCCATTTCTTTTAGAACCAGAACCACGTTTAACGTTTAGCGGTCCATGGTATTCTCAGCAGACGTCACCAGCACCACATTTCAAAGGCGTCAATTTTTTTTTTCATATTTTCCTTTATGGTCCAGGTTTCTACACCGTAAATAAAAATTGAGAATACCAGACTCTGCACTAAACGTTTTTTTTGTCTTTTTGGATATCCCCTGTTTTTCCAAATCGTTGATAGCTTTGAATCGCATTTTTAGCCATCCCTATTCGCCTTCTTATCTCCGGCTCATAATTTCCGTGACTCGTAAGTAGTAATCCGAGATAAGGAAACTCTTCAACCCTCTACAGATCCGGAAGATTAACAGATCTGGATAGCTGATTACTCCTGTCGATGATCAACAGCTTGATTTTTAGTCTATTCTATTATATTTATAGGGATTTGGTTGAGACAAATCTTCTTGCTTCGTTTGATATAAAAATGAAAATAATGCGTGAAAAACTTGTTTAATTATGAAGAAAATACCAGACTCTGCGCTAAATGTTTTTTTTGTTTTTTGTACATCCTCTGCTTTTCCAAATTATTGATAGCTTTGACAACGCATTTTTAGCGATCCATATTCGCCTTTTTATTCTTACAAGAACATGAGTTGGATCAATAGCAGGTTTGGCCTGGATAAATCCGATAAAATAATGTATCAAATCCCAACTGCAATCTTAAATTCAATTAGGTTCTCTCTAGGTTCGGCAAGAATAAGGATAAGAAGGCGTTGACTCAAAACATTTTTGTTTTTTATCTTCTATTGAAGTCCTATTTTACCATTTTTTGTGGGCTTAATTAATTGGCTCAGAACTGTATTAATAATTGTAGACTGAAATATTGAGCTGGTTCTTACATATGTTTAATTATTTATATCTGGGGGTAGTAAGTTTTCCAAATTTAATTCAAAATTTTTGGACTTTTGTTCATTTTTAAGAGCAGGAAATTTACAATAACAATGGAATTGCAAGTGTGGTAAGTTGATGGCGGTATCATATCTCATTACCTTGGCCGTGTCCCCCGGCACCTTGGCAGGGCGCCCCCGAACCCAGATCGCGCTAATTAATTTCTTGTCACCGTTTTTGTGCAAGATCCTCTCGGTCTCCGTCAGCGTGGAGATGACAGTGGGGTGGTGGTGGCGCGGCGGGGAGAATCTGCCCCCACTCCGCCGCCACCCACGGCGGCCCTGATTACCATCTTTTGCCAATTAGTAAAACACACAAAACTCCTCCTCGTCTGTGTTCGGCTCTCCCGGTGTGTTCCTCTTACCTCCACTATCGCGCCAGTGACGTGGAACAGACAATAAATTAATTTTGTTCATTTCAGCCGCGTTCGTTCGCGCGTGTGAAATTTAAATGTTTCATTCTCTCGCCGTTCATTAGCTAAGCGCTATTTATTAGCGAGGACGTCCGAGCCGGGATATAGGTGATATTAAAAAAAATCTAATACGCGCAGACACCGCATAAATATGTTTTTGAGACCAGTTAAAAGACTGCAGAGAATAAATTAAGCCGAAATATACGAGTGAGGAGGATTACTTAGAGTTAAAAGTAGCGACGTGACAGAACAGTAATATGACAAGATTGAGTGTTATGTGTCAATGGTGTGGCGTTCGTTCGCCGGGTCTTAAGTACGGCCGAGAAAAAAGTCGGTATAAATATAAATTAACCGGCGGAAGACGGTGGTTGTTGCCACGAGCCGGTCCTGGGCCGAGACGCAGCTCTGCGCCGGGGGATTCCCTCATCCCCGGCGGGCCGGGACGCCCCCGACGCTCCCCCGAAGCCAACGTGCCTACCTTTTGATTGAGATGATTATTACTCTTAGTTGAAAATTATTATTATTATGGCAACACTGACAATGGTGGCGTTAATGACTCGCAGCGTAGTCATCTGCTCGCGACGTTGCCACCTGCTTATAAATTTTCCAGACGCTGAAAATACTTAAAAGTCTTCAAACTTTGTACAGTAATACCCTAATTTAATTAGTACTTTTTATATTGAGAGAATTGTCAGAGTTTGAATTTATTTTCATTATGTAGGTATTAAGTCTATTTTGATGTCGGGCTAAGAGGATGGAAATTTTCGTTAATATATAATATATATCCGATTATTATTTTATAGACAGGGGATACGTTTCAGAGATTACCGTTAAAAAATACATATTTTTTTAATAAATATCTCCATTTTAAAATAAAAATTTTAAACTGAATTGAATTTTTATTTATTATTTATTTAATTCTTTATTAAAAGACAATGCGTGATTGGCATTACAGAATGACCAGTTCGCCAATCACGCATAACACATAATAATACATGAGATAAATATACCACAACAACAACATATATTACAATAAATTGAAGAAAGAATTATAAAATTTCATATAAATAATATGGATAATTCAAAATAATGTACATAAGGACTAAATCGTTATTATAACATTTTATTCATTATTAATCTGTTCCTGGAATAATACTAATCCTAAAAATCCTGGATTTTATAAATAAAAAAACATTTATTGTTATTATTTTTTACTTTATTTATTTTATAATAATCAAATAAATCCTTAGAATATATCAAAGTTTTGCAACTGTGTCAGTTTCAGCATTTTTTTTCTAATAATATTATTTATTCTGATTATTGATTGTTTCTGCTGTTATCTCTTCGTACCTAGACTTTTTTTACTGATGTTATTAGTGATTTTAAAATGGCAGGCTTCTCTCTGTTGACTTTTATTTTCATAATGTGCTATAAATTTTCGATAAGATTTAAATCAGGACTTAAACCTGGCCATAACAATGTTGAAATTTCAAGTTTTGACATGTGAAAATAAGAAAGAGAAATGTTCGATGTTATTTTTCCAAACCTAAAATAAATGCCTAAAAAACAACTTTTAGAACGATTTTGCATTATGCCATCGGCATAGGTGAAGGAGGATGTAATCGTTTTTATAAGGTGTTGTTCTATTATTGTAACAAGGTTCTCATTAATAATTCTTTTCCGGTTCCATCGACGAGCACAAAATTTCCAACTCCACAGTAAGAAAATCATCCCAAATCTTTTTTCCTGATGGATGTTTTATCGTTTGCTTGATGCATTTTTCGTCAAGCCTTTCTCCTGTTTTTCTCCTTACATACTGCATGCTATCTGAGCCAAACAAGCTAAATTTGCTTTCATCAAAGACGATAATTTTCCTCTAGTCCTCTTTAGTCCTGGTTTGGTAAACGTATGCCTTATTCCCGTACATTTTTATCAGAAGATATTGTTTTTTCACCGGTGATCTTATCATAAAACCTTCTTCCCTATGCCTTATCCGTACCGTTTAGACCCAGACATCGATTTCTATACATCCTGTTCTTATATTCACTGCAGTTTTTAATTAGTTGGTTGAGGAGAACATTTTTATGAGACGATCTTCTAAAGCGATAGTCTTCCACTTTGATCCAGTTCCTTTTTTGCGCTCTACTAACATCTTTTTTTAAATTTATTTATAAATCTAATCACTGCAGATTGACTAAACCCCAGCGATGCTTTTATTTTGCGGGAATTTTTATTTTCCTTGTGTAAAGTCGCATTTTTTGTTTTATCAAATGGGTTCATATTTTTATTTTAAAATGTTATTTTTTGTAATTTTTATTCCATCTAACACTATATCACAATATACACAACCACTTCTAGTAAAGTCGTTATTTAAAACGATACTTTACATTAAAAAAGTCATACCTCTTCCTCTGATAACGAATTTTATTTAAAAACTGAGAAATGAGTTTTGTATTTGCAATAAATCTGTTTGGATTCAAAGTACTCCTTCCTAAGAATTATGACTTAATTTATTATGGCTACATTTCTAAAGCGATTTTTCCTTAGAATCTGGTTTATAGTTCTGAAAAGGTAAAAACATTGTAGCAAAAACTAACGTGTATGAAGGATGTAGTAAAACCTTTAAGTTTAACAATCTAATTATTTGACTTTTCAGAAAAAAAACACAAATGTTTTTCCCCTCTAATCTTATTATTTTTCCTGAAATAATTCATATATATTTTTTTTTATAAACAAATTCCAAAGCGGCTTTCCCATACTATAGTTTGTATACTATGGGTTGTATAATGTGGGTTGTACAACCCACAATCACTCCCCGGCTTAAAGAATTAAGTTTAAGTTTATGAATTTATTTGACGATAGATGCATGACATTAAAAATTATATTATTCTAATTCAACTGTAATTTAAAACAACGAAGATTCTTCGGATTGCTTAAAATTTTATCAACAATCTAATAAAATATCAGGGATTAATGAATTTTGTAATAATCAGCATACGATATTTTTATTAAATGCCTAATTGTTTAAAAATGCCAATGATTAAACATCGATTAAAACAATATGTCATATTCGTCAATTTCTATAATAAAAGAGTAAAAAAGTTTTTAAAGCCTAACGACTAACCATCCAATATTTTATATAAACACAGAACTGACCTAGTACACTATTGATTAAATTGTGATTTAAATTAAAGCTTATCTTATCTTCTAAGACATATAAAATATTCTAACACAATAATTTCACAAAGTCGTTTTTAAACTATTTAATTACACACATAGAAATGGGGAATGAACACGATAATAAATTTTGAATTTTATTGTCCCGACTGGATACTATCCGGTCGTTATTTAAATACCCAATCTGTTTCCTATCCGGAAAATAATTACATTTTTGTCCAGATAGGTAGACAATTAAATTTGCGAAAACAGGGCCAGGGGGTACACGACACAGCGTGATACTCGGGACGTAATTTATCGTTTTTGATATGGGGCAACCCGGGGTTTAAGAATAAATGTAACCTGTCGCACGAAATCCGCTTAAAACGATTGTCTCCCGATGTTAAAGTTAATAAATAAGCTAGATTTTATCATGGCGACGACGTTTAAAATTGAAAATTGCCAAGGCCGCCGGAGAGGGACGGACGCGGAGGAACAGGGAAGGGACCACCGTAGGCTCCCGCATCTGTAATTGTGTAAATAAGCGGGTAAGCAAGTCGGCGCCTTTACCTTTTGCCGTGTTACTTTGCATTTTAATTGAATGTTTGTGTTTTAAGTGGCGTCGGGGATGGGAACGAGGAAGGGGGTTAGCCAGATGGATAGCAGCACGTGCCACTTTCTTCAGCCGCGTTATTTCCCCCGCGACTTTCTCTCCTCTTGCTTACCTTTATGTTGAGCTATAAATGTTTTCAATCAAAACGAGCAATTTAAATGTACCCTCAGGTGGAGTGCCGCTGTTTGTTCGCGGTAAATGATGTAGAACGATTTTTTTTTATATTATTTGAATCATGAAAACAGTTCTTGTACGATTGTTGCAACTCAACATTAGTCACAGTACTGAGTAGCTTTCGGAAAATACTAAAAATCATTTATAAATTCTGTATATAAATTTATTTTTATTTATTTACTTGACGATAGATAAATTTCATTACAGTTAATTCCAAGGCCCTAAATACTTTATAAATTTAATGTCGAATGTATATAAAAACAGTCATAAAATCTCATATAACAGATCAACAAAATGGCGATACTTTACATCGAAAATATCAACATGA
>JAGXCT010035451.1:5414-53515 GCA_022495035.1 Philopotamus ludificatus | reverse complement strand
CATTAAAAATAAAGCGACATCGGGTGCGGCCGTACATGTACGGCCATACTCTATCCGGATCACCACATTGCGGCCGTACATGTACGGCGATACCCATCAAAGGGTTAAGCTAATAGATTCTTTATCGTCTTTAATATTCCCCAGACTTCGCCCATCTGATAATTATCGATTATATATTGATGATGGCATATACAATTATTTAGTTCCCATGTAAACGATTTACTGATTCATATTTTCCTAATAGATAACACATACAACACATAATAGCGAAGTTGCTGATTGTAGTTATTTAAATAAATAATTAAAAACGATTAAAAATATAGTCCATAAACATAATATATGGACATTTTTTGGACCTGCATTGTACCATGTTAAAAATAAATATTTTATACTGTTTATAAAATGCTCGACAGAATTGTATAATTATTTTTTATTAAATATGGAAATTCAAATTATACTTTTACAGTTTTTTGTCAAAAAAACATTGCGATTAACTCATGATATATGTATGTGCATACTATTAGTAAATGAAATCATCAATACACGTAGATATATATCAGAATTGCAGGGTCATTAATCATATCAGGACTAACCCAACCGCAAATAAATTTCATTTGATTTTATCAGAAACAGATCGGGTGGATTAATACGTCAATTTATTGACAAACCCGTACACCCGACGTTTTGTAAATAAATAAATCAAAATCCCCCACGACGATCATGGTAATAGCTCTCCCTCGCGGTTATCCGAACAAGTGACTGCCGGCACGTGGCGTGTTATCTGGCTATAGACTGCAGACTGATGCACCAGTCGGTGCAAGGGGTAGTGGTCGGTGTCTATTCTCACATCATGCCAAGTAAATAGTCTGAGGGTTACATCCCTCGGCAAAGGAACGGGATTTATCTGTAAAATCTGCTATCGGCGTTCAAACAAATTCGAAAGGGACGAAACCGCAAGAGTTATTTGTCGGAAGGGGATAGGGGTGGATTTCGATGGTATACGAAAAGGTCCTGGGTATATTTTATATCAGTGCGATATAAAAATGACATTTATTCAGTGCGGCTAAATAAACGAGTATTTATGTTTTTAATTAAAATACTGTGACAATAATATACATGAATAAAGCATAAGTTTTCCGTGAGATAACTCCTGTGGATTTCTCAATACACAAAAAACGAAATACCAAACAAATTCCAAGATTTCGAGTTTACATGTGAAGAGTTTACCCTCGGCCGAAAAAACAAGGATAAAGGTTTTCCAGATATTTTATTTCGGTTCAAGAGAGACGAGGGTTGATGGAAGAGATCCCAAAGCTCGGTGGTCTCGCATTAGTTGTTAACAGTTGTCAAATTCACTATATGTCAATACACTTACATAAAACTAAGTAATGTTATAAGTAATACAATACGACGAAGAAATATATAGCGAAATAACCAGATTGCATATTAAAATAATAACATAATCTAATCTAAATGTTCGAAGCTTGCATGTCGTGGAAAATCGTGAAAATGTTGCGTGAGAAAAAGAAAACATTTCGTGTGTATATATTTGGGGTTTATAGATTTCTGGGCATAATATATTTTATCACAAAATTTATGTATACATTTTCTACGCCGACTTTTTATAACCCAATCTCGTGAAGATGAAGAAAAAAAATATGGCAACGATATGGCTAACTCAAAATTCGACTACCAAAGAAAACAATATGTTTATGTAATAAATTTCAAAGCTATGCGGAAGGAAATTAAATTGATTCCATTAAGCGAATTAAATAATAGGATATGGAATAAAAGACGATTTTATTATAGATAAATGGGCAATAAATCTGCATGCTTTAAAGCAGATGAAGCGTTAAGGTAGATGTTGCCCGTTGCAATATAAAAGAAAATGGAAAATAAATGGATTGATAAATTTGCAAAATATTTCAAATATCCAAAGAAAATTTCGATAATAACCCTTTTCAATTAATAGAATTTAAAATTCTTTTATAACATTTGGACAATTTCGAACGACCGGAAGAAATTATTGGAAAAAACCGTTCGGAATGTAACGTTAATGGCATTTCACGGTGAAACTGATTGGATGAAAAGGCTTCGGGGGAGAAGATTTAATGCAACCTGGGCAATTAATAAAGGAAACGATTTAAAGGTATCCGGGTTTTTCAATTACGCACATCAAGAAAATCGGTTTCCACTCGTCGGGCAGGGAAATGGAATCGAGCTATGAATATGAAATGGCCAGGTAGTTCAATTTCAGTCTGAAAGGAAAGAATATAATGAATGCTAAACTAATTCAAAATGTTAAACACATAAATACACCTCGGCCTCGTATATTACAGTTTTATACAGCAGGGTTTTGATATAAAGCGATTGATGAATTGTGGCATAAAAAAATCGTCATCTAAATAATATAAAAGATGGAAAGGGTTCTTATGATCTGATTCTCACTACATAATATAAAAAATCGCGGAGAAATTGCGCCGGCTGACATAGAATCTCCAAAAAAATTTACTTCTAAAAAAGGGCTACACACCAGAGACTGGAAAATGATGCCTACATATCAAAAAGCGAAAAATATGCGAAAGGATTCAACATGGTGAAAGAAATAATAGCTTTACTCTTATGTTCTAATTCTTTCAGAAATTTCATAATGATGAAGCCTTTACTTATCAATATGTAGTTCAAACCCCCGAACACTGAAAGGATATGGCAAAACGAATTTATCTATTTATTGGAGAGCAAATAAAAAGGCTTGGACCACAGCTATTATTTTTAAAGATTGGTTTTACAAATGTTTTATATCTGATGCAGAAATTTATGATAATGAGAAAAAAGCATCTTGATTTTAAAATATTATTGATACAGGGCAATGCATTAGGTCCTAGTGCATTGTAACAATAATAAATACTATTATATATAATGATGTACGCGAGCCACTGACCAATAGTAGTGGTCTATAGGTTTTAAGAGGATTAGACTTTTGGTCTATCAGACTCTGGGTTTCAGTTTGTGGATCTGAGTTTCTTTTCCACTGACCGATCGCTACTCTAACTACATATATTATTCCTCCAACCCTAATCACACTCTAGCTCTTTAAAGATGTGGCGACATCTAGTGAAGGCTTTTTACAATCATATTTAAAAATTCAAGCGGGTTCGATAATTTCAGCGATGATGAATGAATGATATATTATATACATGTTATAAAAGTATTTTTAATAAATATGTAAATGTATATTTTCTCGATTGATTAATAAAAAGAAATTAAGTATAATAACAAACTTCAAACCTCATATAACCCAGATTTGTATTACACGACGTTTTTGTGTAATCATATGACCGTGTTATACGAGACCAAGGTATGTTTTGAATAAAAAGCGCGTTATATTAAATGAGCATCATTAAATATATCGAAATATAAAACTTTATATGTAAATGATACGTTTCGACAAAATAAGGATTGTATATAATTTTATTATTATAAGGAGTAACATAAAATTGTGTTTAATTCTAATAAAATATGTGAGATGTGGGAAGATTTGTAATAATAAAAATAAATATTATATTTTATTTAACGGCAAGTCATAAAAGAATGTTTAAATTTAATCAAATTTGTATTTCGGTAGCGAGTGTAATTTTGGGTATGAAACGGCATTGTAAAACCGCAGAACAAAATATTTGGGTAGTTGCATTAATTTATGGACGATGTTCGGTATACCGCAATCTTTCATGAGCTGCGGTCTAACTGCAGTGGTAATTTATACAGTTTTAGATAAATTAGAAACATCTTGTATATCTGTGTATGTTCAGTTTAAAATTAAAACCATACAACCGACGTATAAAATTGGTAACCCGACTCACACGAAATGTAAATTTGTGACGAAAATTAATTTAAGCTAAGCAGACTCATAATGGTCTCTCAACACGGTATCAGGTTCCAACACTCGACTCCTCTCATCTGAAATACATTTATTCTCCTAGTACCGAATTAAATATTATTATACACTATTAATAAAGTAAATATAGCGGTAGACGCGTTTAGATATTATGTGTGTTACGAAATTGCAAATTCGCAACTGAAACTGTGTACATGAACACTTTCGATTAAATGGCGTTATCTGGAAATATATTTAAAATTTAATTTGTTATGGGAAATGTTGTGAAAATCTCCAAATAATTAATTAATATAATTATGGTATGACTGTTCATTTTTTTTGGCAAAAATATCTGATTAACCATGCTTTCTATTGCTAAAAAGATTTTTTTTAATTACATATAATTTATTAAAAATAAGTATATTTCATAATATATTTTTTAATAGTACACATCGAATTTAATTTATTTAATAATCGTGTATTTGATGAATATATATATCCGCAGAAAGTTCATAGGATAAAAATATATATCATTTTAATCAGTACGCCACCACATACTAGACGTAATTGGTCCAGCGATAGACAGAGCAAACAGCGCAGTCGGAGTTTCCCGACAGAGGGGCCTTGCGTCCCACACGATCCGGCGCGATAATTGAGAGGAGAGATAAAAATCCAACGAGAAAAGTTTAATTGAAAACTCATTCAACAAAGGGAGCGTAAGATGGAAAAGTTTCGCAGCCATTGTGGCAATCGCAGTTCTTGACGCGGTGACAACTATCGCAACGGAAATTGATATAGCCAACTGCACATCGTCAATCAATCACTTATTTTTAAAGAATTACTCCCTAGAAAGAAATTAAGAGAAAAATTGTGAAATAAATGTGATAAAAATCACAAATCTAATGTCAAGATATAGGATGACAACCGTGAATTTCCAAGATAATAATAAATAGCATGGATGATTTGTTAAAAAATGCAAATCGTTACTAAAAAAAAGGTACATTAGTGTAAATTCGCCTCGTAGAAATTAGAGTGGAACGGATGTCAGAGTATTGTTGCCGAACCATTAGTTGGCGTAGAAATGGGAGAGAGGGAGAGTAACGTGTGCTATGCATATTAATCGCCTCACTCTTTACAATCGGCGTGTCAATAGAGTGGGAACGGCGCGTTTGATGTTTTCGTTTCACATCTAATATGCATGGTAACCACGCTAAATAAGTTCAATTATTTCAATATGGCATTCAAAAGTATCGAATTACATAGAAACAAAGTCATAAATAATTTCCATTGCAACTAAAGGGTCATTGATTCTTGCTAGGGACGATGGTAAAAATGATAAAACACTGTTCTAACACAGAATAAAATGCTAAAATTGGGTTGAGCTAAAACGGTTGTATTTTACATAAAATAGGATATAAAATAAAAGCATTGCAGACAATTGAATCGATGTAGGAATATCATTTTCTCGAAATGTACACTGTGAGTACCTCTCACATTATAAATTGATCGCATGAAAATAGTTTGTGAATTTTCGCTCAGAAGATATGGCTGAAAATAAATTATCTGGACGTCTGTCCTGCCGATTTTAAGCTTTTCCACTCTCTAGGAGAGACGCATTAGTCAAAGAGATTTACAGTAATCACAATGAACATGATATATGATCGAATCTCAGAGTGTCCTAGTGAATATATTATTCATAAATTCATTAAAAAATAATAAGCAACTGACAGAATTGACTAAAAGTTTTCAGAGGAAAGGGTTATTGTAAACGTTTTGAATAATTGAAACGAAATCTACGCTATACCACAGAGTTGGAAGACAACGTTATACCTCAACAATCAATAATATTTCAGAAATTAGGTGAAGTAAAAATACTAAATAATATTACCAATAATAAAATAAGTGCCAAGCGGCCTAGTGCCGAGTCGCAGCGCGACACGGCACTAGGCGGCGAAACCCCCACCCCCCCGCACACCGCTACCGGCCCCCATCCATCCAATACACAGCACCTGCAGGGCTGTGCTGTAGGCACCGATCAGATTAAAAAATATAAATTACAGTCAGTCGTCGACTTAGCGATCTTTAAAAAACGCGAAAGTTACAAAAGCAATGAATAATGATATTGCATGCTATGCTTTATTTATGAACAAAAGCAAAGGGCTAAAAAAAAATTAATACTGGACTGATACTAGAAGCAGTTCGTCCGTGTTTTTTGCTAAAGATGCTACATATTTTGCTTTATATATAAACAACTATATAAAAAATATGATAATAATAATTTAATATGTTGTCTCAATTTGTTGGACAATGTTGTCTCAATTTTGTGTTTATGGACGAGCTGCCGCCTTTGATATTTAACGAATCATTTTTTAATGATAATTGTCATTGGTGGTGGAAAATTAATAGAGAAAAATAATTTCAACGATTGCAAAAAAAAATCCTCATAAATTTAAAGAGTTTGGAGAAAACGATTCAAGACAATATTTTGAAGCTTTCATGGACAGTTTTGCCACATCTTCTTTACGCTTCAGACATAGCTTCGTCAAATTTTACTAATTTTATATGTTAATAAAATACGGTAAATAATTTATTCGAATAAAGACGTGTAAACTCATTTTTTTCATTCAAACCCTACGAAATTTTAAGGGAGAAATTAAATTTGTTTCCAACTAGATAGAAATAAATTATAAAAAATAATGAGTCATATCACTTATTAGCAAATTACTTGTTTATAATCCTAATAATTTGAATATGATTAATATTATTGGTTTCGATCTATTCATTGCCTCTTACGGAATACATTATCATATTAAAACCAATTTTCGTCACGAGTCATGATATTTCTCAGAAATTACTGTTGACGCTGCCATGTAAGGAGACTACGTATCATTTGAAAAATCAATATAAACAATACGTGCGGAGCTTCAATGATTAGGATGAGACACTGAAGTAATTTAGCACTTTATGAGCCGTTCACGCCTTTTGGCGTGATTTTGTAACCAAGCGTTATGAGCCGTTGACGCCTTTTGGCAGTTTTTTTTCTGATAAAGATGCACAATGTAATTCTACTATTTGACCACAAATGGATACACGTGGATGTTAGCTTCGATTATCATTACATGAAACCATGCGGCTCCCAGGCTAGGTTTGATGTAAAACCTTGCGGCTCATAAAGTATTAATAATATAAAAAAATGTTCGTATTTTATTAATTAAAAATTAAGCAGCAGCTGGTAAGCATTTTGGCGTTATGACTATGTTCTTCGAGAGAACTAACCAACAGTTCCGCGTATTTTGGATGAGTAATGATCGTCGAGAGATATATTATAAAGATCTGGCTCAGATTTTTAAAAAAAGTAACAGTAGCCATATGCTCAAAATCTCACGTATTATTCATATAGTATATTTATTCCCACTATATATTTATAATTATAAATAATATCAACAAAGACAAAGCAACCGGGGATCATAACCATTTTCTGGATCAGGTCGGTCGGGTTAGAGAGCTGGTCCACCTTGCGTCCCGATTACGCAATGACCCACTTTGGCCAGCTCGCGCCGTATTGCTGTTACGTGAGACACTATTCGGGAAAATCTCAATAATAAGTTTCTTGGGGCGCCTTCCGATCCGAAATGTACGCACGAAACCTGACCCGGCTCATCTGAACGATGTGTGAGGAGCCCGGGCCTCAGGGCGGGGCCCCCATCCTCCGGAGCGCCTCATCCTCTGCCGCGCGAGCCCCCAGGATCCCGGGCGACCTATATTCGCGGGGCCCCAAATTGTAAGGTCTTACGCAACCGATAAATACCAAAACGCATTCCGGGTACACAGATTTGCCTAATGGGTTCATCAATCAGACCGTTCGCATATGTGTAGGAGATTTAATCAATTGAAAAATACCGATGCGTAATACGTATGACCGAACACAATTACCACTCTTTGTTTCAAACACCATGTAGAATCTACATTGTAGATGATAAACGTATATAAACCTAAGCATCTGAATCCATATCATTTAATTTAAGTACAAAACGAATTCCACGAAACAGAATACAAATATCATTACGCATACAATGTATATTGTTTTTATCTATATTTTGGAGATTTATGCATCGCTTACTAATCAGCGAATATTTATGAACAAATCGGAATAGTTCCTGTATTAATAATTCATGTATGACATTCGAATTGAAATTTATGCACATATTTACTACAATATGACGTTGAAGAATAACGCATATGCACTTCGATACGAGAATATCCGGAATTGATCATAAAAAAGTAATTTTAATCATTTTTAGACAATACGTGTATATAAATTTTCATTTACAGACGTGATGTTAAATGACCCTAAAATTCAAATACATTGAAATTAGGCCACAGACATAGGAAACTTCTGTCTCATTAATAACGAGAAAAGGTTCTGTGTAGATGTGTATGTACTTAAACGATGAATGTATGAAATATAGTATTTAGTTTTGACCCAAAAGTTGTTATATGCCACAATTAATCTAAATCACAAAATTGGCAATTTATAAACAATCCACCTGTGTTTTAAACTTTCAACACTGTAACGTATTGATTAATTTTTTTTATGATGTTGCTGATTGTCAAAATTTTGATCCATAAAAAAGTTGTAAAACGTATAGAATTTCACTTACCCATTAAAACTTTAGCCTTATTATATCGCTCCGTGTAATCTGAAACAATGAAAAATATATGAATAAGTATTAAATTTCTTAATTATTCACATTATTCATTGACATTCACCCATATAAAAATTCTAAAGATTCGAGAGATGCAAGGAGAATGAGTCTCTCAGGCTAACATTTCCCCCAGTGTCAAACCAGGACACTGGTTAACTTTTAAATTTGGATTAAAATTTATGTTATGTGTTTCGACTTCGTCGGACACCTATTCGACAACAAAATTAGCTTAGTCACGATTAACTAACTATCTAAAACATTTTTAATAATTAATCGGCCGGAAGCCGAATTATATTAGGGGGTACCCATAAGTAATGTCGTTTTTTCGATGCGCCATCTTTAAATATAGTCTCCTTCAGTCACTCTGCTCGTGGCCTTTAGACAAAAAAACGGTTTCTTTATTCCTCTGACGACAATGGGTGAATTCTGCAATCGAAGACGACCCGATGCTGACCATTGAAAATTATCGGAAAAGGTCGGTACATCCTGGTCCAGTACTCAAAGGATCCTAAAGAAGTTGGAAAAGATTAAAAAAGAAGGTGTTTGGGTCCCACACGCATTCACGCGCGACCTCATGTTGCGAAATTGACGTGTGAAAAAATTCAGGATCATGGATGGGTCACCCTGTTGCATCCTCCATACTCGCCGGATCTTGCTGATCTAATTTTTACTTATTTCGTTCTATGGAACATTTTCTAAGAGATCAAAATTCAAGAGGTGAATACAGCCTTTTCAGACTATTTTCAGTCAAAACCCGCACAGTTTTACAAGAAGGGCATGGATGGCTTGAAAGTAAGTTGGCAGAAGGTTATAGATAATATGGGGAATTGTTTTTAAAAAAAAAACGACATTACTTATGGGTTAAAATATATATATAGGCTATGGTGAGCACAAACATTATTAGCCGGTAGCCTATTTATATGCTTTCCTGAGCATGATCTTTATCGGCCGCATATTTTTTTTATTTAACCGATCCGTCATGATGGCTCGTAACCAACGCCGCTAGCCGATGGGGTATATTTTGTATGAAAATACACTCCAAAAAGTCAATAATTGATAAATTCTTCGACAATACCTTGACATTTAAAAAAATGAAATTGACAGGTGTGCGGTTTCACTCACACTTGCAAATGCGCGATGTTTCTTCTCTCTTGCATCTCATACGGAACGCATATTGTTGTTTTTATTTATATTTCGAAATTGATTATTTATAGTTTATATTCTTTAGACTTTTTTAAATAAATACAAAAAAAATTGTGACATGTAGGATTTATATTAAAAGAGTTATTCGATAAAAATCAAAAACATGGGGTCCCAAATAGACCCCATCGGCACACGGCTAAATAAATTATCATTTATTTTCTACAGTTCTATTTATTTACTGTTTTTATTTTTGACAAGGTATGTGCGGCAGATTAAATGTTAATCTAAACCACCTGGTTTTTTTGGGGAATTAAAAAATTACCAGAATAATATGCAATTTAAAAAAATGTTAGAATGTTAAATATATAAACAATTTATTACGATTATTGACATAATTATAAGTAGATCAATTGCATAAATAATGAATGTTACTTCATATTATGCACGGTGAATTAATCTGCTTTGACTACATGAAGAATGATCCTCCATTACTTATTTATTATATAATACGTATGTAACAAGTCAACGACATCTCCCAAGAGGCATTCGGCACAATGGTAACATTTAAATTACAGTGAGTCACGTTGCAAAACAAATTGAACAAATTGCTGTACTGACATTGCACAACGCAAATCAACTGCTGCGAATGGAACAATAAATCATATCCAGATTATTCCCGTTATATACCCATTGGATAGTAGGGGGTTTTAGAATCAACTCTGAACTCTGAAAAAAAAATAATGCAAAATTCACTCTTTGGTATTTCAAACTATTCAGCTAGAGAACGTCTGATTAAATAATATGGCAGACTCAGACGATTCTGTGGTAAAAAAAATAGAACCTATCCCTATTGTGATGCAAATTAGTTTGAGGTATAAGGCTTTAATGAAATAACTCTTCAATGATAAAGCCTGAAGTTATTAAAAATGAAAATAGTAAAATCTCGATTATATGAAATTGCGTGCATTCATATTTGTGGTATTCGATAAAAAAAATCTCATAAAAATATAAAGCGATTTTAATAAAACATCAAAGAATTGATAGATGCAGAATATTATAATAATCTAGCAGCGAGATTTCATATATAAAAAAAAATACTTAATATTAAGTTACCGCCTAATATTGGATGATCGATCATCGCGATATATGAAAAACAAACACCGAACATTTTTTCGCACGAAAATGTTTTTCCGACGAAAATTATGTACTTGTGCTGAAAAAAAAAATCTGCGAAATATATTTAGAGTATTCTCCATTATTCAAATTTGTCCTTATCTTTTATTAAACAAAAGGCTTTGACGTAATATATCAAATTTGACACGATCCTTTGTGGCGACGCTTGGCGAATTCATAATATATTTAAAAGTTGTACCAGAATCCGTATATCGCGACCGTGCTCAAAATCTATGCAAATAGATTAACGGCATAACTCATACTTGTTGGGCCTATCTAAATTGGTTAATAAATCAAAGCGTATAATGAACCAGAAATTATTTAAGAACCGCACAGAACCGAATTAAGTGAATAATTAACAGGAATTCGGCGAGATAATGGCGTCTTGCGTACTCCCGACCGAAATTCGTGACCCGAGAAACGAATATGTCGTTAAAATTTTCAAAATATTCCCCAAATTAACCGAATCCCTTATTTATTCCGGTAATAAATTGGCACAGATATACATCCGGCTTTTCAGCGGTCTGACCTTGAATAGGGCAATAGACGTCAACGTTTAAACCGTAGAAAATGGAAAACTCTAAACCGGAATTACTGTCGTAGTAATCAGGGAGAGTGCAGCGTCGTAAATTTTTGCAATTTGTTTGAACTTTATGACCGTATTGTCGCAATGTCTCAAAGGATTTCAATACTGTTATAGCCCGGTACATTGATGTTGATGGCATCAAAGACATTTGATGTAAATGTACAAGAAGACAAAGGGAATCTCCATCAAATCGATGCATGTAAAACTTTTCTCCCCCTAGATAATCTCAAGAGAGGGTTCATGAACTTGTGTATATCTCTAGAGACTGAAAGTAATCGAAACAACTGAGAAAAATGAATTATTGTTTAGATCCAAGAAGAAAATATCAGACATAATTTCCGGTCAAATATGAAGCAGAATTATTTAAAGCAAGCGCGAAAGTGTTGGCAAAAAAATATTTTTGACAGCCAAAAGTAAAGTAAGCTTCTAACCTCTTAGCTGAAGTACATAATAATAGCATAGGCACCCATCGATTCCATCTTCAAAATTTATGAGGAGCAAAAAAGGTGATAGTCAATTATGGCAATATTTAGGAAGTAAGGTAAATGTGGTAAAATAGACCATTGAGGCTCAGGATCTTTTATTCTTCTATGATCGAGTGAAAGAATATCGCATTGTGATTGGCAAAGAGTGCAGCATGCATTTCGATTCTCTGGAAGTCTTTGCAGTTGCTGCAGCAACTCATGATGAATTATATTTATGGATAGACGATATCACCATGCATACAATAAAACCTTCATTTCATGAATGTATGCTTCTGGATGAACTACAAATGGTTAATCCTTATCAAGTCTAAGTCCTTTACAAACGATATTGTCATAGGTCTTCTATTTTCAACAGACGATTTTCTAATATTTATCCTTCTTTCGGAAAGTAGCGCATGGAGCATTTGCGCGGGAAACAGTTTGGGCCAAAACGAAGAACCCGTCTCTAATTTAATCCTTTCCCCCCCCCTTACCATCGTCCATCATCAAAATTATCATCAAAATCAAGATCGTATATCATCGTATATCATCAAAATCAAGATCGAGAAGAATAACCAATCAGTTACCGTATGCTCGACAGAATCACTCTCGGAGACGAGTCTCCAGAATGACGGCGAAATTTTGTTTTCTCTTTAATATCAAAGAAATCATTGGGATAATTTTATAATCATCACGTACCAGAGATTAGTCTCTGGGATCTTTTCATAAAGGTTCCAAAAAAAAAAATTGAACTAACGACAAATATCTTCAATAAATGAAGCGTGTTTCACTATATCCGGTCTCCGACAAATGATCATAAACTATTGGACGTTCAAACGTTTTTGGCCCAGCGATACATTTTTTTAACCGATCCGTTACGATTTAAAATCAACCACGTCGTCCGAAGGGGGTCTATTTATAATCAAAATAGACCCCAAACATTTCAAGTCAAGATATTGATGAATTCTTCGATCAACATCCTGAGTTATTATAAAAAAACGGATTTATATTAAAATAGTTATTAATAATAGAATTATATACGTCGTCATAGAATTATTGATTTGTTTTAATTCTAAAAGCATCTCATGATGAATATGCACTTTTTAACAATCCATTTTAAATAACAGAACCCGTGTCTATTTAGTAAAAGTCGTTTGTTCTATTGATTCACAGTACGTAAATACAGGCTATAGATTCACCGACTGCATCAGAAGTTATGCTGATATACTACGAAACAAGAGTTTCACCATTATTTATTTTGACGAAATATAGCAATGAATCCTTTTGAGGGATGAGTACGAGAAAACAAGGAATAGCAAGGTTTGCAAAATAGGTATTTAAATGTGGACTTTATCGTAGATAGTTTTAACATCGCGTTTTTGTTATTCCAATTTTTTGGATGTGTAACGCATAAAACAATATATAATTATACAATAAACATATCTTAATGCACGTCATTAAAATGTTTCGCAGCATTTCGTAAATTTTCTAACAAGTGCCATTTCCACCAAACAAACAATGGCGAGCTGCAAGATGGGTTTAATTTAAATAAACGTACGGGGAAAAAATATAACAGCGCAGCTTTTTTTGAAGTATTTTCGTGTCAGTATAATTATGAAGCAGAGTCGTAACTTATAATAAAAAGGCTGTCCTGTCGGGAGCCGGTGGAGGTTGGAGGAAAATCCGCCCCGCCTCCCTCCCTAGGAGCTTTCACCCGAGCTTTCCCTTTCCTGCGAGTTTACGACAGAGCCATGATTAAGCCGACGTCTGAACTTCGAATGAACATTTACGAGCTTATCTAGCGGATGACATACACACACGTGGCATTTCGTCAACCGGGATCCTTCGGGCGTCCCGGGTCCCCTTTTTGTGTGTGTTTACTTCTATCTGACCGCACAGTGACCCGTGACCGGCCTGGAGGTTATGTAACCCGTTCCTTCATTCACCTGTGAGACACAATATATGTACATATGTAAACATAATTTTTAATTTAAAATATGTATTGTGCGGGATGGCATTTTTTGGCGACACAATGCGAATTTTTTTTTTGCGATGTAGCATATGTGTACATTGGTCACGTTGAGAATGCGAGCAAAATGGAATTAGGTAATCCCGCACGTGTCCACGTGAGTTAAACGTGGTGAGAGAAAAGTCACCAATTATTATGATTTGATTTGTGTATTTTTGATTTAATAATAATTGTTTTTTTATGATATTCGAGGGCCTTAGATGGGATTCCCTCTAATATATGGGGCACTTTCGATAAAAAATATCTCGTGGAGAACTCACATAGATTATATTATTAAAAAAAAACAATATTAGTAGAGCGCTCCTTCGTTATCTTATAGGCAAAAAAGTGTCCTCTCGGTAAAATTAAAAAAACTTATTTATAGTGCCATTATCCGTCCTCGAATTTGATATGCTTTTCAGATGAGGGGCACGATGTATCCTACTCATATAAATAAAATTCAAAGAAAAATAAATATACCACTACAAACAATCACAAATGCACCTTGGTTTATTCACAACACAGACATACACAAAGACTGAAAGTTCTCCCTCTTAAAAACCTTATTAAAAATAAGCCACTCCCATTTACGATAACCCTCACAAATTCATTAATATAAACCCATTCATTTCCTCCCTCTCTAACTATGACCCCATATAATCCCAATCCTTTCATAGAATTCATCTACCCAAAACTGTTCCACTTCCTACAAAAAAAGAAAAATACCTAGATCTCTTTTCCTAATTTAGTTAAAATCATTTCTAAACTGGCTTCAAATAATTTAAAAATTTGCTTGGTTCTCTCTTTTTTTCTCTCCTTTAATTTTAATATATTAAACCTAACAACGACTTCTTCGTTTCTGTTTCTGTTTCACAAGGTTCATTAATCTTTATTTACTTTTTTCCTATTATTTCGTTTTTACATATACTTTTTTAAATACATATTTTTCTTTCAAAAACTGTCAACCTCTCGAAGGCTGACAAAATATCTAGTGAATTACAATGCGACTGAGCATTATGAAATTATATTTTAATTAAATATAAACAATCTCTCAATATATATAAATTATGAGAAGCTCTGGCGAAATTATCAGACGAAGAGTAAAATTAGCAGAGCCTAATATACTCGTATAACAGGTCATGATGATGATCCATCCAATATAGAACGAACCCCGAGATTATTTAGAGGGAATCTAGTGAAACTATCAGGAAAACAATTAAAACTATATTGATGGATTAAATAAACAACGTGAGAGAGGCACGCTTCAAATTAAAGAGTCACTCGAAATATCATCTATTGGATTCTTGTCTATTCTCCTCCGTGGAGTCTTCTCACCCATAACACTCGAAATTCTTTTCAATTGAACAAATAACAATGAAATAGCGGCCATACGACGCAATCAAATAGGAGTTTCATGACAACTGAAGCAAAAGTTCAACATTGCGCGTCAATTCTCAAGTCTGTAGTAAAAAAAATAAATGAAATTGATTGAAAATAGTGACTCACCGTGTAATATATCCTTCAGTCTGCAAGCCATAGATAATTAAAATATTGGTGAAAAATTATTTGGTATAAAAATAACTCTCAATATTGCAAATTAATTACAATATATATCCTCAAATTGAAATTTTGACATGTGAAAAATTAATCACATATATTATGCATCAGAAATTAAGAATTTATTATACGTCGAATAGGCATGATGTCATAGTTTATTATGGCGTTACGGCATTAGATGTGTATTAACACTGTATGATACGTCGAAATAATTAGCAATTATCGATAACGGCCCACTCTTCGGGTGCATGATAAATTGCTCGAGTGCATAGAGGTAAAAACTCTTTTTTTTATTTACGTCTATTCGAGATTGTAGATCATTTTCTTTGTCGTAAATCAAATCGACCTGTCCAGAGCAATGTGTGAGCCGTAATTACGATGACATTCATTTTTATTTAGGGCCTTTGAGTTTTGACTGCTGTCATGATTTATGCAGCACGTAATGCCTTTTATTAAAATTCAATCGGAATATAATCGCGCACAAAGCATACATGTAACAATTATGCAAACACAGAATAAGGCACTAAGCTCATACAGATTTCAGCTGAACTGAAAAACACAAAGACGCAAAATAATAAATATTAATGTTGCTTCGACAATTCATATCTTGTAAAGAATTCCATTTTTTAGGAGGATAATGTCGTCTACTCTGTCAATAAACACATTGATATAAAAGCGTATGTACAGTAAGTCCTCGATTTACGCGATTAAATTGTTCCGAAGATTATCGTGTAAGTCGAATAAATTGCTACGGATCCCACACAGCTAACTTCCGTCAATACCCAGCCTTTCCATTTATATCACAAAACCAAATTCTAAACTGCCCAGTCTTTGATAATAACACGATTCCTCAAACTTCCAATCCCAACCATAACCCATGGTTCACACCCAAACCCGTTCAACAAAAACCAATCCCACCCAACACCTACAAATGTCTCTACGTAAAAAGAACTGATAGGCGCCTTCAAAGTCGCCGCCCACATCATAAATAGAGAGCAAAAATATTAAATTGATCCCCTTCCCAGCCGAGCTTCGATTACTACGCAACACAGCTAGATCTCCACCTAAGACGACCAAGACACGGCGCAGCAGAAGCAATCTCTTCTCCCATTTCCCCCCCTCAACCAGACAGATGATTCGCCGACCGAAAGTTCCGACGAATCACTAGAAAAATAGAAACCAAGACTGGACTGGATCAAAAGCGACGAAGAAGAAAAAGAGCCCCGCCCAGAACTTCGCAGCAAACAGACCATGATGATGATGAACTACTTCAAGTATCCGTTCAGTGTTTATTGTTGTTTAGCCCTTTTTTTCATAAATTAAAGTGTAGCATGCAATATCAACATTCGCTGCTTTTGTAACATTCGCAGATCGTTCAGGATCAGGGACTTGTGCTAAAAGACCAGATATTTTCTTGCAACTTCACTCAAGGTATCACCAATATTTTTAACAGCTTTATAAATGTTCTACTCTTTCCAAAATTGGGTTAACGATTTTCCGTTCTGTCCATCAACGGCTCTAACTGCTTTCCTAAAAGTATTTCGTAGGTAATACTTTTATATTTTTTTACCTATTGAAAATAATGATGAAAAAATCAGTTTTCAAACATTTTTCGAGTCATCCATAATCCACAATTTCGAGACCTTGATCACGGCAAAGATTTTTCTTGTTGGGTTATGTATGACCGATCTGGCATTTTTTCCCAATATAGGCCTACTATTTCATTCACATTTAAATTTTGTTGTGGTGGGTAATCCTCACACTTTATTATTTCTGACTTGATATTTTTTTTTAGCTCCCTCCGTGTCAGTAGTAGCTATTATTTTGATGTTGTGTAGTTTAGAAAGGCTTTTAAATTTTCCGTGGCTTGCAGAAAATATATAGTTATCAGCACTATTACTATTTTTACCCTAAGATCCTAAAAAAGACTTAATGATTTCACCTGTATGAGCATGAGGATTATTAGAATTTATTGTTGCAGTACATCATCTATCCATGTAATCAGCAATCTTTTCTTTTTTCATAAATGTAGCATGTCCTATTATTATTTCCTGTAAGTTTTGTAACTTTCGCGTTTTTTAAAAATCCCATAAGTCTGAAATCGCGTAAGTCGAGGACTGACTGTATCTGTATTATAATTTAAAATATTTCAAATTTATTTAACTTTATATGAACGTTTACTATTCGCGAAAACACAAACATACGGAACCCAATGTTTGGTTAGGCCTTCGATACCAGATTCCGAACGCACCCAATCATCACCAGGCAATCTGCAAATGGCGGTTCGTTTGTGCGAACGGAATTCGGGGAAGTTGCGTGCGGCACGATTTAATTATAGCTTAATAAAGTTGTACGTATTAAGGGTAGGAAAATTTCATTACATCCCTTTATTAAATTTGGGCGAGAACGGCAGAGTTTGGGCGTCAATCATTGAATATCTTATTAGGCGCCGTGCACACTCGTCTGACGTGACGACACGATGACACGGCGGCGATACGACGCCGTCGACGCCGCGCGACGCGCGCACGATAATTACCTCCAACAACCGAATTATTTCAGCGTAATTACGGACGATATTGCCAGTTGTAGATGTGGGAAAATCTGTAATTGGATTTGATGTTAATTTCAATGCGTAACGTTATTACGCCGCGCCGACGTAATTGGAAAAGCGGATATCAAAAATCGCGCAGTCGGAAAACGCGACAATCATGACAATATGCAAATTATTCATTTGCGGTGTAATAATATATGCATTACCAATGCATATGATACCAAATTTTACCGAAAAAATATATACGATAGATGGATAGCATAGAACAGAAATATTCCAGAGATGCAAGGGGAATGATTCTCTCACACTAATATTCATCCAGTGTCAAACCACGACACTGGTTAATTTTAATCTTAATTCACATGGATTGAAATTATTATTGTTCATTATATAATTAGTTATTCAACAAAGGATAGAAGGATAGACAACAGTATATAACACGCGCGCTTGAACAGCGATTAAGCGATTAAGAGTAAGTGTTAGAGGAGGGCTGAATTTATTACCGATTTTTGTCAACTACAATCCATGGCACTGGTGGTTTTAACAATCATAGGTGTAATGGCTTGTAGGTAACATGCTTATTATTTTGATAATGCAAGTTAACCGCAACTGAACTAAGTTAGTAGTCGGATAGGGTTCCGACGAATACTATGAATTCAGGGAATTCTATATGACACTGGCAAGGGCGTATGTAAATGGAAGAGGTCCATTACCTCAGCAGGTTTTGTATAATTATCATATATAATTTTATATAATTATCATATGTCAAATATGGGCGCCTTGTGATGCCTCGAATTCCCTCAGATTAGATAAAAAGATACAGAAGAAATTTCTTAGATCTGTACATGAAGGAGTTTGGATTCTACCCAAGTTTATACCCCAGCGAATGGGTACAGGCCTGTCTGGGGACCCTCAAGAAAAGAAGGACGATTTACTTGGCAAAGCACTTCTTTAAAGCTGGTGGTTGGCGCTGTACATAATCTCCTTATACACTGCGAGTTGCCCTATGGGGTTCGCGTGTGCTTTTTCTTCCGCCAAATATGAGGACAGGTGCTCTCAGAAACTCTCCGGTAACCAAAGCTTACTCTGCTCAACCACTTGGCCAAATATGTAGATATATTTTATGTTAAATATCGCCGTTATGTTGATATTTTATATTTTTTTTCTTCTTTATTGTTGTATATGTTATTTTTTTCACGTCACTATTAAGTTCTTATTCGTGATTAGCGACATGGGTTATTCTGTAATGCCAATCACGCATTGTCTATATGAAAATAAATAAAAATAAATATGTATGTAGGTTTGGCAAGTTGGAATTAATTAATTTAATACCATATATCCTAAATTTAATAAAATAATTACAAAACAAATAATATTAATTTTAATCCAATTACGACAACGACAGTGTCGTGGTTTGACACTGGAGACGCTTTGGAATCTTTCTGTTATGCCATCCATCTATCGTACTCTAATAAATAAATAAATAAAAAAGAATTTATTATAGCACTGGCCAGGAGGTGATTGTGAGTTATAGAACTAACCATATATGGATAAGTGACAGTTTAAAAAAAATACTGTCATCTCTATGATTTATCGTCAAATAAATAAAAATAAAATAATAATCGTAACTAGGTACAGAGAGTTCATATTAGGATTGGTAACCAGGATACACGTTGGTAAGGGGCTGTGAGTGTAGGGCTGACGACGTTCAGAAAATAATTAAATAAGTTATATGGAAGACGTTTTCTCCGGATCTTTTAAAAGCTTATTTTTCATGCGGTAAATATTAATAAGTCGAATAATCTCATATAATGAATTACTTTGTAAAATTAAAAAAAAACACAACATAAAAAGATTAATAAACCCAATACCTCAAAAAAGAATTAATAAAAATACAGCCAGATGTATTGGCTCAGAAAGTTTTATTTAGTTTAAAAAAATAATGCATTTTTTTAATCAGATATCAGATCAAATGCTACAGATGCTTATTATCTATTTTCTCAATGAATATTTGTAAAAAAAAATATAATTAGGGAGAAAAATATTTTTTTATTTTAAAAAAGTATAATTACGTAATACAATTTTCTTATCATTGAAATATGCTGCAGAGCTTAATTTTTTTTATTAGCAATTTAATATTAAATATAAAGTGAAAATCATCTTGAACGAATTTATCAATCATTATAATGAATTCAACCCATATCAGATATGTGTCAATCGCGACAATGACGATGCACAGGACATAGGGCGTCACGTTCCACACAAGGGTCCGGGTCCCGGGGCGCCCTCAAAGCAATTTAAATTATCCCCTATAACCAAGCCACGAATTGATTTACGAACATTAAGTCCTAATTTGAAATTATTGGCAAATGAAACATTCACAGTTCGTATCCCCGGGGGTGTGCGGAAACAAACAAGATGAGCCCGGAGACAACTCGATTACACACGGGGTGTGAAGGCATGCAAAGTGCTGGGGAGGGGTGGTGATCGGTTACAGGTGCGACACATGCGGGACCCGAAGGGTTAAATTATATAAAAATAATATATATGGGGGTAGAGGTGTTTGGTGAGACGGCGAACTATGCCTGTTTCGGTTATTGATTCGACGTTATGGCAACACTGCTTGCATAACAGTGTTAATCTTAAATCATGGTGGTCTATATTACATGACCTACTTTAAATCGTATTCTAAACAATGGCTGGTACATGTATGAAATTAGTTTGGAGAACACATTAAATTAGCGTTGTT
Source organism: Philopotamus ludificatus (assembly GCA_022495035.1). Classification (NCBI taxonomy): domain Eukaryota; kingdom Metazoa; phylum Arthropoda; class Insecta; order Trichoptera; family Philopotamidae; genus Philopotamus; species Philopotamus ludificatus. The sequence goes on along the minus strand of JAGXCT010035451.1, from coordinate 32,704 downwards.
CGCAATATCATCCGCGATTCCTTTGAGGGTCTTATCTTATGTATATGTGCATGTCGTACATATAGTACTTTTTATATTGCTTTGTAATAAACGTATCCCTCGATTTGAGCGGTATGTAGGTTCCGCAAAATGATACGCAAGATAAAACCGCGTTATTCGCGGTATCGGACGCATACAAATACGGAAGTTTCCTAAAATAAAAATCGGTATAAATCGAGACAAGAAGTTTATGAAAAATATTTTTTTAAGAAATCGTTTAATACTAATATTACCGTAAATGATCAACACAAAATAATTGAATCATGGTAAAAATATATGAAAATAAAAAATAATTTCGCTGCTATATTCCAATTTATTTTAACCTAGTCAATAGGTTCTAGTTGGGAAGTTTTTCTCGAATAACTATTTCAATATAAATCCTACATGTCACAAACTTTAGTATAAAAAATCATTGACTTTTATTGTCCGCAATTTCACTTCTGTTACCGAGAACGAATATTTTTTTCGCTCGCGTCCGGTACGATGTACGAATTGCGAGTGAAGCTTACTAGTCACACGTGCCGCGAGTATTTTGCATTAGTCGTCATTAGTCGGTGGCGTTATATTGATTAGTATAAAAAACCAAAATATCGACCAAATTATCAAGCATAGCTATGAAGCATACAAATAGTTATTTATAGATTTTTTTTTAAATGACAAATATTAATGAAGAATTCATCAATATCTTGACTTGAAATACTTGGAGTCTATTTTCAATTATAAATAGACCCCCTTCGGACGACGCGATTGTTTTTGAGCCTATAGTAGATTCTTTTACCTGTATTCCAATTAAATAATCTACATGGTGTTTTTAAAAAAATCCTTAAATCTCTGAAACCTTCATGTATAAATATTAAGAATATTATTTCCAAAGCTATTGTATAACTTCAGCTATATTTTTTTATGTATCTTTATTTTTAAATGACATTTTTTAGCTTAATTCATCGGTTTAAGGTACTATATATTTAAACCATATCCCAACGAATTAGTTAAATTTAGAAGGCTTTTGAATCAATTAAATTATAACGTCATGTAATTTGCGATTCTTCAAATAACTTTTCGTTTCTGTGACAAGACATTTGTTAAGCATGTGTAAATGCTACAGCTGTATTCGTGCATTTTTTATTGGCCATCCAACGAACTGGAAGATTCTCTATATTTATACCTTTTATTGCTCTGGGTTGAATGACTCGATTAATTAGTAAAGATTTTAAAACCCAATCTCATGATGCATTATCTCTAATTAATTTAAAACCATTAATTTTATTGTAATAAGTTATTTCCAGTTTCATCAGCATTAAGAATTGAAATAAGTCGAGTACCGCGCAAAAATTGGATCAAATATCTGAATCCCATTATTAAATTTTCTGGAATTGGTCCAGGTCAAAATTTAAATTACTCTTGTCGCAGGGCTTCATCAATTTTAACATACATAGAGCGTAGCCACTCAATTACATGGACAGTTCTTTTTATAGCGCAGAGGAGGGGGTGGAGGCTCACCCTAAGTTTTCAGTCCGAGAGATGACAGATTTAATTAAATCCGAGTCGGCTTTATCCTATATCCAATAAAAGAAAAACAACAGCCGAAGAATAATCCAAAGGAATGATAAAGGGAGCCGGGAATGGCGCACGGACTAAACTTTGCTGACGCAATAGTAATAGCTGCCTTAATCCCGCCGATACACAATGACGGAAGAAAACAACACAAAAATGGTATACGATCATTTTTTTGTTTATCTATCCGTCGGAGGGAAAAAATTTGGGGTCAGAAGAGCCAAAACAATCGATGGGACCGAAATTTATTCGAAAGGCTCCCTGGGACTGACATAACCTATCCATATAAAACCGGATCACGAAGCCGAGTCTGAGTTTTTTATGCGGTAATTCGGCGAAATCGGTATATTCGGTCGTAAATGTGACACTAGGTCAAGCATAGTAAAATTTAGCGTGGCCATTGTTTCCTCTCTTATTTCCACATTTACTGTCGGTCGAATATTGGCATTATTACGCTTTTTTGGTGAACGTCGATACTAAATAGATGCAATATGAATAAATAATAGAAGAAAATAACCATATGAGCGTATTAAATACCTAAAATAATATATATTAATACATAAGCACATAGTCATTTTTTTACGACTATCTAATATTACGATCATTCCCTCATTTGATAAAATATAAAAAAATATTTCCTGCATTTTTGAGTTTCAATTTTAATCACAATTCCATACACAATTGCAGAAATAGATAAAGATCAGATATTCCAAGAATTTTAGAAAAATTACGACATTTACTATGCAAAAAAAATCATGTCAAAATATCATATGTAATTAAGTTGTGTATGAATGGCATAAAATATTAAAATAATATATTAACAATATGAATTTTAATAGAGATGAGGAAGTATTATTGGAACAACATTACCTTTACTAACATGACTGAACAAGTGAAATTCTGTGATATGGGACAATAACCACGCAGTAAAATACATTTTTATTATTTTTAGGTCACTTTTAATTAAAAAAAAATACAACCAAGGTTTGATCTCGAATCACAGTGTGATGAAATTGAGTTTCATCAATAATTTCATTAATTTTTATTATGAGAATGTATCACAATAAAATAATCATTTTTTTTTTTAAATAACAATCAAAATAAAAATCTGAAATATAGAAGTCGCAGGCTTGAATTATGATCTCGTGGTGAAATTGCCATTTTACATAATTTTCGTACTCTACATGGCAACACTGACCAATACCGACGGAATAAATACACAAAGAGCGGCTCGTCGATATACACTGCGTAGCTGCAGCACCCCCAAGCAAAGCGAAGAAAAATATATTTATATGTGTCTATTGATTTTGTATTATTTATACGAACATATAAATATAATTTATATTTATTAATCAGGTCGGTGCATATACGGACAATGTTATTCCGCGCGTTGTAGAGCAAGGGAGCTGCCTACTTGTCATCGCTACCAGCTTCGGGTATTGGACGGATGCAGGCCGGTAGCGGGGTGCGGGGGGGAGGGCGACATAATTTTCATCACTTATTGTATTATTGTTAATATTATTTAGTATTTTTACCTCACCTTATTTTTTAAATTTTGAATAAAAATTGAGAGAAATATACATTATTATTTTTTAATATTCTGCAGCACCCCCAAATATTTTACTCACGAGCCGTAACTATGATGTAAAAATATCCTGATGATAATAACACGAAAAATGGCTTGTGAAAAATCATTAAAATTACTGTACATTGCAATGTGTGGGGATTCATTCGAAAATTGTCAATAAAGACCTAATTTAACTTTTAAAACAAAGATGATGTTGGTGAAGAACTTGAACACTGATAGAATTTCGAAGGTACTCCACCTCATTCAGAAAGCCCTTGCCAAAAAAAAGTACTTACGTGGATATATTTTTATGAAAAAAACAAACCTACCACTACAGTCGCTGAAAAATGCATATGTAGTATATAATTATTTAATTATATTATTTTAAAATTAAAAAATAACATTTATAATTTAAAAAAAATCTATTATTTACTCAATGGATCAACCTGCACCTGGATTACGTAGCCAACTAATGTTGTTCTTGGCGTGCTCAAATGACGGAGGAAACTCCAACAACGACGAGCAAGCGAAGAATGGCAAAGTAAAAGCCATACGCAATCATCATCATTTGATTTTGACTTACGTCTAAGATAAAATGTCTAAGTCGAGAACTGACTATCTTATAAAATATGAATATCTGAATCATATAAGAGAATACCAAAGCTATTGCTTTTGTAATATTTTGAACAATTCTATATGAGATAAATAATAGAAAAACTTGTACAAATTCAGGTAAGGGAGCATGAACGGGAATTGAGAGTTTAACAATACACAAGACCGCAATAGCCAAATACAATACGAAATAATATTGCGAATTGGATGAGAGAATTGGCGAACTGGAAACCTTATTTACAACACAGAGCCGCACTAACCAAGAAATACGTACAATACGAAGATTGAAAGCGTATTATCAGTGATACTATATATTTTTATACGTATATGCATCCGATAAAAGCAACGTTTCCATTCCTTCTTTGTTCAAGCAGCATCATCAGCACAAAATGAGCGCCGATTTGCATATTCCAAACACCATCCCCTTAAACACACTCATTTCGCCGTTTATCGAGAGGATAAATTAAAACCACGCGAATAGTAAGTCGAGAGAATTTTTAAAAAGCTGAATTTAAAATGGTTTTCCCGATAAATTGTTAAGCACAGGATCAAAGGAATTATCCGCGTTTCAATTACCAAATCCTATAGGTAAAAAAAATATATTGCATTTCTACGCGAGTTTTTTTTTACATTTTACGAACGTTACGTAATGACACTCGTAAGATTCGGTGTCAAAAACAACGTGAAAAATAAAGGAAAATGCAGACGCAGACGTTTATAAAAAGGAGAGTGTATGGGCGCTAACAAGTGCTTCCGGCAGCTTTAGAGCTTGTGGTGCTATTCGAGGAAATGGTAGAACCAAATATTCGTAGACATGTTATATTCGTGTCGCGCTTTTGTGAGACACGAAATGTTTGCCCAAAAAAAAATACCATGTTTACATTGGGGTTTAAATTGTGATTGTACCAGATGTTATGTTCTTTTTAATCTGAGTAATATTTGATATTGTTCCAGAAAATTCCTAAATGAACCTTTCGAGATGTGTATATTTTTAAACGACAAAGATGACAAGAAAACTCACTTATTGAATTCTTTTGAAGTGCATATATTAATTTTAGATGTTTAACGGATCCGTCACGGTGACTCTCAAACAACCGCGTCATCCGAAGGGGTCTATTTATAATGGAAAATTTGCCAAACATTTCAAGTTGAGATATTAATGCAATCACTTTTTTAAAATAAAATGCTTTATAATTTGGTCGATATTTTGAATTTTACTAATCAATATGATGCCACCGACTATCGACGACCGCCAAATACTCGCGGCACGTGTCAATAATAAGTGACACTCGCAATTAGTGCATCGTACCGTATGCGAACGAGAAAAAACATCGCGTCCGTGGCAATAGTGGTGTATATTATTGTTTCTATATTTTTTTGACAATGATTAATTTTAATATTTATTCTATCGACTTTTTTTAGACAAATACAAAAAGTTTGTGACATGTAGGATCTATATTTAATGAGGTATTCGCGAAAAATTAAAAAAAATGGAGTCCCAAATAGATCGCATAGGCACGGCTAGGTAAAAATACATAAAGCAAATTAAATTTAGATGTTTTATAAAGTCGTAAATTAATGTGTTGGCATATGTGTTTTCATAGAAAGCGAGGATTACGCAAGCTTTGTAAATTTTCCCATAAGCCCATGGGAAAGGAGATAGAGGTTGATTGGATATCGGGTTGGGACCTAATGAGGATTAAATATGAGAATAATCCTTAAGGTCAGTCTCATATTCAACCACAGAGGTTTATCATATGGAATTATTGATCGTGAAAATCTCCAAAATAAAACGCGAGCTGGTCTCGCCATGCATTTTTCATTATTGCTAATGGCATAGTATTTGTGATTGATGAGATCCAATATTTTTTGTTGAGAAAAACGCTTCGATTGCACTATTTCGAGAATGGCTTTAGAAACATTAGAGTGTCTGGGGAGAATCTCGACAAAAGTAGGTCTATTTATGGTAATTCAGAAGAACAAACATTTTAGCATAAGAAATGTGAAAAGAAGAGGAGGCATTCCGGTAAACACAAACAACAAAAGAAAATCCCAAAGCGTCCGTATTAACATTTCCCCCCTCCCCCACCAAAAGAATGTAATGATGAATTTACAATTCCGCAAATATTGTTTTGTTCTGTACAACAAACAAATATGAGAAAATAAAACTTGAGCATTGATCAGCACCTCAATGGGTTAAACGAAAGTACTCGGCAACGGATATCCTATTGTAATTTACGACTTGAAAATAAAGATTGTATAAATCATGAAAAGCGTACAAGAACGCAACGATATGTCAGAAATGTAAAAAAAACTGATGTTCAGCGAAAGTTATAAAGTAAAACAAAACGAGTGCGACGAAGGATCAGCCGAGCGAGAGGCACGTAAAAGACGCGCCCCCCAGTTAACGCCAATTCCAGTGGTTCTTAAAGGAAGTGCCGAGACGAGCTGAAATTTCTTGCAGCGGAATAAATAGTATATCTCTAAATGTAAGTGTATAGACATCGCGAAAACCTATTCACTAAAAAAATATTAAGATACGAGATTAACAGAAATTGAATTGTCATTGAAACGTGCGATCGTTCGGAAAATAATAATTGCAGAAAAATATTTGTTAAGATCTAAAAGAGATTCCGAAATATATTCTTTTTGTCATTTCAGATAAAAATATATTGCTCGTAAAAGTACAATGGACGATTTTATTACAACGTTTTTATTTTCATACGTCAAATATAAAAATTGAGCTTTCCCCGCACAACTGTATCAACTATCACGTATCTCTGACATAGGTATACGGTATACCGTATACATATACACAGTAGAAAATTGGAAGTTGTTATCGCAAATGTTGTACAAACTGAGTTTCAGTTTTTATCGCTGTAAAAAGTCAGCAGAAACCTTTAACTATCCGGTTTAATAGCGCGAGTTTCATCCAAATTGAAAAAGCTTATTTCGACACTGAAAAAAATGGATATATTTTTAATTACAGTTGTCGACACGTATTTAAAATTCCAAATTCGTACAATTCCCTAGCATTGGGTGTAGTAAAGCACTAAATAAAAACGACTTGCACTACGGAAGCACTACGGAGTCGTGTAAACCGATTGAACACGTCTGTCGCAAAATAAGAGAGAAAGAAAAGGAGGAATTCCGGAGCAAAAAGAGAGAATGCAAATATTGTCTCAGCATTATATAGCGTGAGAGCGTTCCGCTGCGGCATTCTTGTTTGAATTACATCTTGTCTTCATCGGGCCAAAGAAAAATATTTTCGTTCTCAGAACGAATCACAATAATTTGGAAAACAATCGTAAATTAAATAATTTAATTTAGAATGAATTCTATCAACGAATCAAACATCTAGTAATTTTAAATATTAAAACGATAATTTTTTTAACGAGCCTATACTCTAGTTTAGTGGTTTTTAACTAGCGTTTTGAAACTTACACCTAAACCCGCATCTTTTTATCGATCTTGCGATTTTGCACAGTTCTTTAAAAAATGCTTAATAACTTTTTTCCTATCGGAGATAATTTGATCAAAAAAGAAGCATTATACGTATAGTATACTTATATTAAATTATTAGAATATTTATATAAGAAAAACAATTTTCGAGCGGTGAAAATGATGATTTATTGTATTTTAGACGATAAAAAACAAATAGATATCTTTATGTAGTGTGTAGGTAATTTTAGTTTCTAGGCCAGGCGATGGATGAGTTGTACCTACATAAATATTCCAAAAAGTTATTTTATTAAATGGATAAATCGAAAATCTAGGATTCGTTACAGCCGATGTGTGTAAATAATATCTGGAAAGTTTCATCCAAATAATCTTATATTATTCTGCTGACAGGCTTTAGAACTATAAAATAAATATACATGTAATAAGACATTTCCATAAAAGGGTATGTGAGCAATGAATGAGTCTGCGTCGAGTCGTAAAACTTAAAAGAAAGCTTTTTGTAGCGTATTATATAACATGTTTCGTGTGAATCCGCGTTAGTGCGGGACCGGGTGTTTACCGTTTACGAAAATGTCCGCACTCACGCGGGACCGGGTCTCTAAGTGTTAAGAAAATGTTACGTCAAAATTTTAAAATCAATGAATAATTAAAGGGAAAATAACGATATTCTTAAAACTTTTTTTGAAAACGATATTAACGGTGTAATAAAATGGCATAGTTAGCTAATATCTTCAATTATTTAAATAACAAATATTTAAACTGACAAATCATCACTTTAAAGAACGCGCATAATTAAAAAAAAAGGATTATTGGGTCAAAAAATATAAAAATAAAACAAAATTAAGCATTTTTAAAGGGAAAAAAATTATGATTGGATACAGAATCCATTTTCTGCAGTCAACACATAAAGTTTTAATTTTTCGTTACAAGAAGAGGAAGTATTATTTAGGTTGTCACTTAATTATACTCTCAATATATTTTTTTCGATAATCACTGTTAAAGAATATTGGATATCTGTTATCGAGTTTAAAAGTCATTAAAAAAACCGATTAAAATTTTGAAAGGTAGACTAAGAATATTTATTTAACACTTAGCCGTTTCCACTCTGTGGGCCAGACGTATTAGCCCAAAAGAAAATAAACCACGTTTTATTTTCTATTTATAAAAAATGTCTTTATTGAATAGAATATCAGATCAAACCCTATAGATATTTTTTATTCATTTTACCAATGAAAATCTTTTTTTATATATTCGTAAAATAAAAATAATGTGAGTTGAGTATTCCATGGTCATAAAAAGGTTAGCAAAAACTGCTCTAATTGTTATAGTGAGGGCATGTTAATAATTATTTTATTATAAAAAATGACGTTATTCGTCTAAAAAGTTTCTATACGCTTCAACGAGGCTTTGAGAAATTCAGATAAAAGAAAAAAGGAATAATTTGCATAAACTGTCATGAAACATCCACAATGAAGAGGTGGGGAAAGCAATATTTCAATAAGCTCCGTAGAAAAAGCGAATCCTTTCAGGGACGTACGGAAAAAGTTATGAAAAAAAAAATCCTTAAAATATATTAATATTACTGCCAAATTTAGTAAATATTTTTGTCGAATTTCAAATAACAAGATAAGACAGCAAAACGAACTGTTTTCGTCTGAAATTGTTAACCGCGCAGCAATCAACGGTGCTAAACGACGATTAGGTAAACTTTCTACAAATTTGCAGTTCGGCAAACTCTAAAGATAAACTGTTCTTACTATATTCAGTCATAGGGCCACAACTTGCGCAGACGTTAGACTTTAGAACCGAACAAACACGTTTCCCGGTAACTTTAGATTTTCGCGAACACACACATACAATTCCTGGCTGCAGTCTCCTAATACAATTATTCGTTTCGTTAAGTTCCATTAAAACGTTCGGGAGGAAAACGCAGCCAACAAAGACGTGGACCATCTGTCCGGAATCATCACGTGTTAACGAACCCCCCGGGTGAAAACTATCTTTTTTAAACCGCTCCGGCGCAAGGGATGGTTAATAGAAAACCTAATTTTCGATTCGGCACGAGCTCGGCCCAAATTGAATTTCAAACTCTTGCCGGATAGTTAAATTCGATAACAAGCGGGTCCGGATGAAATCGCCTTGTTCAAATACAGTTTCAATTAATTCTCCTTCTGCAGGTTTGGCAAATATTAAATAAAATATCGTTTCACGCGAAAAGATGTGCTGATGAACAATTGGAGCGTATTACAAATTGATTGCATTCAGTTCCTGTATGAAATGAAATCCAATGAACGTGTGACAGTTCTATTCCCGGCAAAACTAACAGGGCCAATATCTAGTTAATTAAATCGCGAATAGCTACGGAAAGAATGGGGAATTCATGTTTGTCGAAAAGAAAATTTTTCAACATTTTTCATTAAGGTCATATGAAAAATGGCATATTTTTTATCATTGTGATTCTATCGGATATAACATGTCAAAAAATGGAATATCGAAAGCATCGCGTGTTAAAAATACGTGATATTTAAAGTTATATGAAACTTGACATGACATAAAAACATCATACAAGAAACGGTCGACAGTCTGCTGGGATTTGAACCCATAAAATCGTGACCTCTGGCATCAAGTGCCAATAAAATACGAACTATCAATGATTTTTATTACGTTTGTTTTCTCCGAAGAGTTTACAGCAATCGGAATAATTTAAGCAAGACGGTATGACATACACCAGGGACGGCGAATCAGTTTTGTGGGACGTGAAATTGTTAAAATTTTGATTAAAAAATGTATTTTCTTTATAAAATATATATCGAATGTAACTTAAGAAAATCTCTTAGTTTAAAGTTTCAAATTCTTTTTATATATGTATAAACATTGGAACCCGTTAAGTTAAAACGACTTAGCCGAAATATTCAATTTTATGATTTTATTTTCAGAAATTTACGTCTGATATATTAACAGTTTCAACAAATTTATAGATAATAGAAAATAATTGACAATACTTGGACAGTTAAATTCACAATAACTTGATAAATAACTCTCTTATGAAGAAAAGGTAAACTTGATAAATTAAATCTCAACCAAAGATGATTGATGTATGTTGAGGGCTTTAGAATCTACATTATCCTTAAAACATACTTCCTTTTCCGGGGGTTTCATCGTATATATTAGATATAGCGAAAAGAAATGTCATTTTTTGATACGATACTTTAAAGCTGGTTTGTCACCGGCAGTCGTTGAGTTATTGTATTTTTTTTATTTTAATTTGGCCTAGATCGGAGTGATATTTTATGCTGTTTTGATTTGATAAAGAATACAACCAGGGAAAGCTATCTAAACTATCTGCCATATTTATGGATACATTTTAAATTATTGACAGTGACAGTGCTGATGGTTTCAAAAGTTTAATACTGATAATGGGTAAAAACAAGGAAAAAAATAAATTAAGAATTTGTTTACCGCAAGATCTTTCTCCAACGGTCTTAGAAAAACAAATAAATAGATTTTTATACCTTTACTGTCCAGATATGATCCGTTTCTTAGAATACAGTAAAACCCCCTATAACGTACATTCCTATAACGTCCCCCCTTATAACGTTTGCGGCAGTTTTTTCCTATAACGTCAAACCCCGCTATAACGTAAAACGCTAAATAGAATTTTCATAAAAATAATTTATAATTTTATAAAACTAACTAATAAAATGTCGCGTTGATCTTCCCTGCCCGCAAGTTGCGGGAAGATTACGTCAGCCAAAATACTAAAGGATATCCGCTCATCGCGCGAGTCAAATCATTTGCGCTGGGTAAGCAAGTAAAAATGTAAAAAAAAAGAAAAATTAAAATGTTTGATGCAGTGATCTCCTTCAAATCAAAAAATAAAATTACCCCCCTATAATATAGGGGAGCTTACTGTAATTGATTCTGAGAATGAGAAGTAGATTCTCTTACACTGATTCGCGAAAAATCGAAGTAGATAGCTGCATCTACCCTTCCGAGTATCCTTGACTGAAAAAGGTTTTTCTTTGTATTTGGTGGTGTTTTGAAAATAATTCCCTATGAATAAATAAAACTGCTACAACAGAGATGTTAATTTTTATTTATTATTATTACTATTCAATCAGTTTTGGTAATTAAAAATAAATTCTCCAGAATGATAATGGAAGCAGCAAGAATTACCCAAAACAAAATAGGAGAGCTAGATGAACGAATATTGGACAGTTTTCGTTTAAATCATTTTTTGGCACAAAAATGTCATTTTTTACCGTTTTGCCTAACATATTAATATATTAACCAGTATCACGTTTTTTATAGCTATGTGTATACAACATATCAATAATAATATTATGTTTATATATTAATCATCATTGAGTTCAGATACTAAAAGGGTAGGTAACCTTCCGAGAAATCCTATTTTATACGACGCTACCCAGGGGATAAACGTGAGGCTAATAACCTCCTCATCAAAAAATCTTAATAATTTATATGAACGAGTTTGACTATGGATATACAGAAAATATTTTTTTATATATTTCTCATTAAAATGATTTTTTTCTGATGGAAAATATGTATATGTATGTTCCTGTGTATATCCTATATGCCTGTGTATATCTATATAGGTGTGTGTGGGTGGTCGCTAATTTGTTTCACTTCCGTGATCAAGGCAGATAACGCTTCCGAAGAGGAACAAATGAATATTCCAGAACCTCCTCCCATTTGCCCTTGAATACAGTTGAGAGGGGAAAACTGGATAATTAACATGTAGAAGATGTACGTCCAATTTCCATTTTGAGTGGAACTGTTAAAATCCATACGGCGGTATGGACTCGAAAGGGGTGCCTTGTGACTGGCAAATGATGATGATGATAATAATGAAATTTATGTATTATTTTTTTCATTCATTATTATTTACTAATTATTGGGGTCGATAGATATATTTATTACGATCGTCATATTATACTCCACAGCATTTTATTAAGTGATGTTCATTTCAGATTAATCTCATAGGATTTTACTACTATTTTTTTCCTTTGAGTCTGCCAATTTTTAGTCTATATTTTATATGTACCGAATTCTAAATTCATATAAGACGCAATTTTATATATACTGAGATTACGTTTTCAGATTAAAGTTTATGTTTAAGTAATTTCATGCCCGATGCTTCCATCCATATATTTGATTCAACAAAAAAGTTCATTGAATCCACACCGTTAAAACAAACGCATTCCGTTGCGCCGAGGGAAAACTTTTCATCCCCCACCGACGGCGGCGCCTCTTTGTCTGAGCAAAATTGCCATTGTAATTAGTATACTCAAATATTTGACGAATTCGTTCAGGGATGAAAATGGATAATTGTCGGTGGGGGACGGAGGGGCTGACTCGGTCATATTCGGCGGTCGAGTCGCCTCATATTGAGCCATCATACAATGGGGGATCAAGCCAGACAATGGTCGGAGATCATCAATCAGGACTGCGAGGAAGTGCCTAGTCAGCCCAAGGACTAATCCGGATACGACCCTACCATTTGTAACGTTTAACGGCGCCAAAATTTACATTTCCCAAGATATCACCAATTTTACACTGCAACGATTTTCTTCCCCGCTTAAATAAAGATCCTGATCCAAAAAAATAATTAACATGTTAAATGAAATACTCGTGAAATGGAGACCTTGCGCATAACTCGTGATGTTATAAAATTTTAAATTACACTGAACAAACAGAGCGGATGTCAAGGTCTCATCCATCTAAATTGTTAGGAAAAATTAGCTGGGGAAAACTTTTCAAATTTAAAAGCTACGCTTGTTCACAACACAAGCATAAGTGATGGCATACATTAAAATAATATATTTATTATAAGCATATTTTTTAGTACAACATTATAAATATAAATTTCCACAATTGATCTTGATATAAGATTGTGCGATTGCAAATCCTTTCGGCGGCTAATCCGCAATAATTTCACATAGAACAATGGAAATGGAAATTTCGATAAGGAAATAATGAACGTTACATCATTTACACGGTTTGCAATACTCCGTTGAACTGTTAATCGATTTGGGTCAACAGCCCCCGGATACTGCGTTTGCACGAGATAACAGTCAATTTTCGCCTCTGGTCTCATTCTTCTAATCGCAAAGACAAAGGAGATGGGAGTAGACTCGCAATCAAGACATTACGGCTGAAACAAATGCAATCAAGGGGTGAATAAGTTCATTAGAGGCCACCGAGGCCGTTTAAATGAACCATTCTGGAGGCAACTGGAGCAATCCATCAACGAAAAGTTGCCCCACTCCGACACGGCCTTTCGGAGTCGCACAATTCCAACAAAAGAACACAGAAACAATTAATGGACGCAGATATAAAAGAGAATACTGGAATGTTAAAGCGTAAAAATAAAATAGACGTCGTGGAATCTCGAATTTTGATACGCTATCTATAATTGGTATCAGTGGACGTTTACTTTTTAATTCTCCGAGATGAATTAATAATTTAATTTAATACAATGATTTTAATCAGAAACTTTTTCTGATATAGATTTTTAATTTGTCAAAAGAATTTTAACGAATTCACTGAATCACGAGCTAATTTTGTTATCGGAAAATTTTAAATCTCTGCGATAGCAAGGGGCGCCGCTTTCAATCCATAGAAAAATACCATTATATTCGCGAAATTAATGAAATTTTCGACGCATAAAAAGTCCTTTTTTTATCAACGCGATACAAATAGGCACTGTTCTATCTCAAACCTTTGTTTTCCCCCCTAGACTTTTGCATACACCGCGAACAATAGAATTCCAACCCTTTGCCGTAATTACCCCTAAATTTGTACTGTGAAAAATTTGAAACGATAATTTTTATTTAAATAAGGGATGTAAAGAAGCTTTAATTAATAAATTAATAAATAATAAAAAAAATGGTTATATAACCGTATTGTTTGTGTAACGTATACGTCTATTGAAACAATATCGGTCGAATTACTGAGAACCCGTTAACGTCACGATCAGTCATTACCTTAGACATTAATAATTAATCATAATGTAGACGTGGAAAGCGATTCTGGGCCATTTTAATATTCAATACGCACATTATTCGCACAAAAGGTAGCCCCACTAATTATCCGCAAATACATATATTATCGCGGCACAAGGACGAGGTCCTGATCCTGACTCGTCCCGCACGCACAATGAATTACACAATGGACCTCGACGCCGATGGAAATTGCAGCAAAAAATGGCATCAACTAAATTCCGGGCCGGGAATAAAGGCCCAAATAAAGGGCAAATGGGCTGTTTACCCTCGCACAAATGAGAAAACCATAATTCAGACAGTTCTTTTACTGGACCCTGCGAATGACACAAAACTTACTATCGCCCAAACGAAAGGCGTACATATTCATATGAAAATTTAAACCATGCAATTATTAAAATGAAACTACAATTATTGCAGAAAAGTATTGAAATATTTAAAATCAATAAAATTTAAATGATTTACGAAAAAAATACGTAATTTTGTATTCAAATTAAACAGGCTAGAAATTAGAATTATATGAAAATAAAATAAACGTGAGGGTAAATAATAATAGAAAGATTACATACATTTGGGAATTACCATTAAATATATGAACCATTATAGAAGACATATTGATATATGAGTTTAAGAGGGCCGATAAGGTGAAAAATTCTAAGTATCAAAATATAAATTTCTTCTATAAGAAATGGCAAAATATTTTGACTGAACCTATAATAGTTTTAATTTCCTTCACAGCTTAATTAGTTCACTACGCATTATTAATCAGTTATGTAAATAAATGGTATTGTACATACATGGGTATATATTATTGGAAGTAATAGGGAGACCAAAAAGAAATCGCGTATTTTATGAACCATTGTTTGAGTTCAGTTTGTATTCAGACAGAGTTGTAATGAGCATTCCTATATTTTTTTCTGTAGAGCCAGGGGCGGCTCGTCCATATACACTGGGGAGCTGCAGCATCCACAAGCAAATTGAGAAAAAATATATTTTTATGTGTCTATGATATATGAAAATATAAATATAATTTATATTTATTAATATGGTCGGTGCCTACATGTACAGTGTTACTCCGCGCGATGAAGAGCAAGAGCGCTGCCTGTTTGTTAGCGATGCCGGCGTTGTGTATTGGGTGGATGCGGGGAGGTAGCAGAATGGGGGGGGGATTTCGTCGCTAAGCGTTGTGTTGCGCTGCGACTTGGTGTATTCATATTGACTCACAGCGTCTTTGAGCCTTTATTTCACCTTATTTTTAATATATTAAATAAAATATGAGCGAAATATACTTTTTTTTTATTTTCAATATTCAGCAAAACCCCCAAATATTTTACCCGCGAGTCGCCACTGTATAGAACTATTATTTGACCTTATTCTTGTGCCAACAAGTAAATATCCATACCCGAAACTGACAAAGGACACATCAGACATTGAATGCTACTATTTTACGACTAAGACTTGAACGCCAGCAAGGCTACTAAATTCTTAAATAAAATTTACCATTAAGTTCAAACGGTGTACGATGCCAATTTTAGTTTCGTGTAAACCAGGCAATAGCAATTTAAATAATGCGCTTAAATCAAGACTACCCTTCAAATTAAATGACGATGACGTATGGAAATCTCTGGTTGTATCAGATCTTCCATTTAACCACTAAGGAATTATCGCAGAGACTCGCATTTCCATACAGTGATATTTAAGCGCATCGGTAAATCGAATAGAATAAAAAAATCCAGAATATTCTGATCACGCTCCATCTGATTATTACCTTTTCAGGTCTATGAGCACACCTTTAGAACTTAAAACGAACCACTTGAGCCAGTATTTTGAGTTGTGGATCGAAGCCGCAAGAGATATGGCAAGTGGTTGTAAACAATTATGGAAACTACATTTTTTTGTATTATGTAAAAACATAATATACAATAAATCATTTGATAAGGATCTTATTTTATTACTAACTTTTGGATAAAATTTAACTGTAAAACTGTTTGAATGATATTTAAAGAGATCATTTGCGAATGTATTTATTTTTAAACATAGGCAAAATATTTAAAATAACAACAAAAGCATATGTGAATTTATTTTTAAATTCACATTTCAACGAGATCTTCCGTGAAACAGCGGATATAATGTCGTTACGAGTGATTCATGACCGTTGACAATTCTCCATGCATTATTTCAGAAATAATTTAATATAAAACGTAACTTAGTTCAAGAAGTGAGCTACGGAATTGCATATTACTATCTGCACTACCACCGGTGCTAAATCATATTTTTATTAAAAAATCTGAATATACCGCGAAGCACTTACGGCATCATGAACCCACTTGAAATACATATAACATAAACATTCCAGCACAGAAACGGAATTTGCATCGTCTATGGCACAGTACGGATGCATAGTTTTATTCTCATATTTATTTATTAGGTTTTCATTTTTTTTTTCAGGATGGTTAGCTATTCGAGTGGTTGTATGAGAGGGCAGACTGCAATAATCACGCCTGTTGTTACTGCAGACACTCCAGGCTGTGCATTCATTTTCAAGTGCATAAAATCGCGACGACGACATCGTACTGCTGGGAATTTACCTTGTTTTTATGGCAGTTAAATTTTAGCAGCGCAATTTCGCAAAAGTTTTTTTTATTGTGTAAATAGAACGAATCCTCGAATTGAGTTCATCGTGTTTTCTTATTTATTCTTAGTTAAAAATTTCATAATGATAGATATGAAAAATATATAATAACAATTGAATAGAGCAGTGCTTCCCAAATTATGGGCCGCGGCCCTCTGGGGGGTCGCAGGATTCCTCGCGGGGGCCGCGAAAAAAATCAGTACAAAGTACAAATATTCATTTATAAATATTTTTTCACATACCATATTTAAAGGAATTTATATATTTAAGTCTGTTAAATAATAACACATATGAGTATATTTATATACACAACAACAACAGAAGAAACAACAACAAAAGGGAATAGATTAATCCATTTAAAAAAAATATTCAAGTTATTAATGAAGATTTCATCAATATCTTGACTTGAAATGGTTGGAATAAAAAAAAAATAAGAACAAATAAGAAAAAAATATGAATAAATAATAATAAAATCAGAATAAATAAGAAAAAATAAGAATAAATAATAATAAAATGAGAAAAAAATAAGAATAAAAAAGAAAAAAATCAGAATAAATAACAATAAAATCAAAATAAATAATAATAAATAAAAAAAAATAAGAATATAAAGAAAAAAATAAATGCAAATAAGAATAAATTAGAAACAAGTTATTTGGTATTTTGTTGCACAGAGATGTATGTCACAGTTACTTTTGGAGTTTTACTGTATCATGAGTAGTACGATCCTTTATCTCGCGGAAAGGTTTTAAAATAGATTTTTTGTGCTGAATATAAATGTGTACACATATCCTCGATTTACACGGAGCTTTTTTTACACGTTTTCCTTGCTTACACGGTTTTTTTAAAAAAAAAAAAAGTTGAAAATAAATGTTGAAAATAATCAATATGTAATTTTATTTGTTCATTGCGCCCACTGTAGGTATGCATTCCACTGTAGGTGTGCATTCCACTGTAGGTGTGCATTCCACTGTAGGTGTGCATTCCACTGTAGGTGTGCAGAAAGGTCTTAATGATTTGGATAGAGGACCAAACACAAAAACGGATGCCAATTGATACCAACGCTATTACAAATAAAGCATTGCGGATTTACGAAAAAATTAAAGAGAAGTTACCATCCTCTTCTTTATCTGAAAAGAAGCGGAGAGGCTTTCACAGCAGAATCATGCTTGGTTCAGGTCAAATCAAGACCTCTTTATAGGTGAACTGGCATCTGGCGATATAGATGCAGCGCAAGTATCAACAAATTTGCTGAAATTTTTGCCATCAATTCATATACTCTAATCAGGTTTTCAATTGCTGTTGATGAGTAGGGTTATTTTAGAAAAAAAAAGATTTAATTAATAAAAGAATATAATTTTGTTTTAAAGAATAATTATGTATTTTAAAAAACAACCAAATTATGGGTTTTTTGGGTACTTTTCGATTTACACGGTTTACATTGAAAATATGCAATTTCGGTTACGTTTCTCAGGAACCCCATCTACCTGCGTGTAAAATCGAGGGATAGAAAGAATTATTATAATTGTATATTGGCAAATAATATTAATAAAACTATAAAATACTTTTTTTTGGGCGGGGGGCGGGAATTATTCTTTCAGATTTAGGGGGCCGTGACATGAAAGTAATTGGGAAGCACTGGAATAGAGGACATAAATCTAACCCCAAATCAATCTTGTTGATCGTTTTAAGTCCTTACACGAAGAAGAAAACTTTAAAGAAAGCTAAGGTCAATTTGATCGTAAAGTTCAATGAAATTTTGGAAAGGATAAATTATTTAATAAATTTATTTTTTGATGTGGATGAGATGGGACTATTTTAAATGAATGCCGCCACGTATGTATATTTCCATAAAGAAGAAGACTGCTTCTGGATTTAAAGGGGTAGAGGATCGTTTAATTCCTCTTTTTAAAGTCCTCGTGACCAAGATTATTTTAAAATCGATTAGCTAGTTTTTGACGACAAAATATTTCTATGGACTACTTCTGCCCAACAATAAAAATATTGCGAGGATATTGAGGTCGAGACTTACGCCGGGTCATCTTCTGAAACTTGAGACTCTTTGAACTGATTTTCCCGTTAATGTAGTATTTTTACCTTCGAATACCACATATAACTTACACCCTATAAATCAAGATCCAATAGCCACATTCAAAGCTTGTTATTTAAGAAAAACAGTGCGCCACATATTTAACCATTTGAGTGTTGACCGTTTTTGCCAATAAGCGCAGATAGTGTTCAGATGGGTGACCATCTTAATACTTCTGAGTGGCGCTGGTCAACAGAGGGGTGGGATGAAGGCTGACGACCTTCATTTCCCAAAAAAACAATTGTCAAAAATATAAGCTGGGAAGCGGGCAGCAGCGCTCTTCAGTATAAAAAAAAAATCACTGCGGTGCAGAAGGCAACGGGAAACCACTGCACTATAAATTCCCATGAAAACCATGTCCATGATCCTCCATAAGGGGAATCATGCACATGCTCACGATCCTCAGAAATGAGGGAAAGTGGATTAATATCTTATATAAAAAAATATAAATTTTATTTATATAATATATAAATTTTATTTGGAAAATATTGCTTGAGCATTGTATGGCAATTTGTCCCAACCAAAGAATCATCAATACTCAGTGGTTGATGAGGAGTTTAATGTAACACAAAAACTCTATTGGCATGTTCAACTTATGGATTGAATCTTGCACAAGGATCATATTTGGAATATCCTTGGGGAAAAACATTTATATTGTCGGTGATGTGAAAAAAAATGAGAATTAGTTGGAAATGATCCCTCGAAAACATCTTACTAAACCACGGAATGTTTCTTGAATTTTTAGCCCAATAACTAAACATATTGTGTATTCAGGTTATCTCCATTTCCAACAGTACAGCTACGAAGAGCGCCATCGCGCTCCTGAGCAATCTAATGGTTAAGAAACTACTGGAGGTGATAGAGACGCCTTTCGGGTTTGGTGGAATATGGAAATGATAATATAATATAATCGATGAAGTATAGAATAAAATCATCCAGTCGAGTATAGAGTGTGCATGGAAATTCTAAAATAATGTCATTGATCTTTAAGTCATTTCCGGAGGCATCATAGGTAAATAATATTCAGAGTTAATTAAAGTCAAATTGCGAACCCCTAATGAAGTGGTGCTAGAAATCGACTGCCATACCTTGTCACAAGGAAAAAACTTCTCGGAAACTGTTGAAATCATTGCAAAGGTGCATTCTCTTCACAATAATTGCACGAAATTGTTAGAAGAAAACCATGAAAATTTTAGAAAATTTTGCACAATAAACCCAGAGAGACAAAAAAGAAATCTATTTTTTTTGCAACGTGAAACAAAGTAAAACAATATTTAAAAAAAGACTAACCGTTGTAAAAATTGCAGCCGATCGCGTGTGTTATGCGCGCCCCGGACATACACAAATACCCTTTTGACGTGGAATCCACGTCCCCCGTAGGCAATGTGTTAATAATGTTTATTTCTTTTAATTAAGTGTTTGTTTCGAATTTTATTGTATTTTTTTTAAATGGCCCGATGATCGCGAATATTCGCGTATCGCAATTTTGTCCAGAACGTATCCCATGCGATCAACGTAGTTTTTCTGTATAAATAAAATGTCATTAGTGCATATAGGAATAACGTCCAGGAAGACAATGGCGAAGCACGTAAAACCACTGACATCATCCGACAATATAAATGTCACCGACTTGTGCTCGACGAGCTTTGGTCACACAACATTTAACAACAAAAAACGAGCTGCAAACGTGCGAACACGGTCCAGACCGATTACCACCGCATCCAAGCGACAAACTTGCATCACCAAACGGCAAAAGCCCAGGTCGCAGTACACCATAGAAATTACCCAACACCAATTCGGGCATAAATTCATGTGCTACGCGCGTCGGACTCGTAAATTAATAAACTCGGCAAGTTTTATTGCCGCGCAAGTTGGCTTGCATGGCCACAACGTTTTCAAACCGCAACTAATGGTCTACGTAGTTTTATTCGCTATCAAACAATAAAACTAAAACCGTACACAAACAAAGGGCACGGACAGTTGGCGCGGCTGCACGTGTGCTAAAAGTGCAAAGAAAACGAAATTTGCAACAACAACTGGTATTTGCACGCGGAGCGACAGTTTCATATTCATCAACCACCTGTTGTCTGATAAAAAGTGAACGACACGAACATGTGGGAACCGCTCGGAGAACCGAAACTCCAATTTTTGCACATCATCGTGCATACGATTTGATCTATGGAACGGTAAACAATAATTTTGCATTTTTTTACGACTGAATTGTTAATGCATGACGCCGTGGACGTCGATTGTTTAAGTGTCATTTGTTGAACCTGGATTCATATTAAAGAACAATTTGGTAACACATAAATAAATATTTTTTAATATCCATGCCTATTTAGTTTATAGTCGCATCATCATTGCATAGCAATGATGTGATCGCATGTCTGAGAATAATCATCGCATTGAGGAGGATTGATTCCTATGTAATATTTTATAAAAGTGACACAGAATGATGTTTGTTATAATTCCACGAATCTATATATTTTTTCTGATCTTTTGATGCAAGAGTACCTAAACCAATAGCGAATTAAATCTTAGTTTAATTATTCTTTTGTATACCCTTTGAAAAATATTAGGTACATCTGAATTTATGGTAATCGGATGGGTCTAGATCTAAATAATATGAGGGTGGGAGGGGTATAATAATATCTAAATGTAAATTTTCGCGCTATTCTAGCTATGTATGTATTATATGGGTGTGTGCGGTCAAAGTTTATTATTTTAATGGATAACACGCATATAAAAATTTAAATATCAAGTGCTGAGCTCTTCTAAAAACACCTGAATGATGAAATTATAGTAATAATATTAATTTCAATGCATTCAAAATATTTTTATATTATTATAATCCCCTATTTTTTTAATTTTCTTGAAATAACTCTTTTAACACGTTGCGGTCCGAGGGACTCGAAAGCGCGTCCTCGCGGGCCAACGTAGAAAGTACGGGGGACGCGTTTTCGGGTCCTCATTGGAGCTGATGTTAAACAAAAATCATTTATATTTCAGTGATACGCAGACCACACTTTGAAAAGTTTGGATTTAAGGGGTTTATTTACATAGAGATAACCTTTCTGAACACAACAAAAAAAAATATTGACGTAACTTAAATGGTATCAGAGTTACATCGATTTAACTGAAGTACTTAACTTTTGCTATTTTTTTCGCAAAATCGCCCGGCCCAACGCAAAACTCGGCGCGGGACCCAGCGGACCGGAATGTGTTAATATAAGTCACAAACTTTTTGTATTTGTATAAAAAAAGTTTGAAAAATAAATATGATAAACAATCAAAAACAATAATATTTGCTTCTGTTGCCACGGCGCAATGTTTTTTCTCGCTCGCATCCGGTACCGGCATCCGGCATTTTGTGCAAGATGCTGTAAAGGATGTGGAAAGGATTCGTGACTCGGACCATGGCGAGCCTTTACTCTCGCCGGTGGACGAAATGCAAACACAGTACGTTTAGTTGAACACATCGACACATTTATTAATTAAAAAGAATTGTTACGAGGCAGCAATATTGTTACGGAATAAACACGTGATCGAGCGACGTCTGGTGCTCTCTGTCGCGGCCTCTGTAGCAATGACGGCAATCCTGGCGTCGAGGTCAGAAGTGTCGTAGAGCACCCTTCCTTCCTGGTCCTCGACGGGGGCCGGCTGGGGGCACGGAGTAGCTCGACGAAGCATGCCAGTCTGCGGTCCCAAGTCGTGGAGTCCTGGCTGATCTGGTTGGCTGCGCTGATTATATGGTGTCGGAATAAATGGCCATACGAAGGACGAGAGGAGAGTCTCCAGAGTCGCCATGGCGAAGAAACGCAAGAGCGTGTTCACGCTGCAACTGCGGGCGGAGGTCTGCCCGGGGGAAGCGTGGTAGATTTCCGGAGCCGCGTATTGTTGCCAACATGACGTTGGCCCAAACACGTGGAATAACCACCACAATGCCCTGTCAAGAACATCATATATTAGAACTCGGTATACAAGTTACTGACAGATATTGTGGACCCTTTCTTCAAATCAATAACTGTCAGTCACCGGTGTCTAACATCTATTTTTACCCGCATACACCGGTGACTGACACGGCACGATACGTGCTAACTACCCAAAGTTAAGATTTAGCTAAGCGTCTATGATTTCTACAATGAAAAATAAAATGTATTTAATACTACAAAAAGGCTCAAAAAATTATATGCATCTTTGTACTGATGAATTATATTAACGGTACCCATAAGTAATGTCGTGTTTTCGATGCGCCATCTTTAAAATAGTCTCCTTCAGTCTGATAAGCAGTAAGGACGTGTTATAAGTTTCTCTTGTGTAGCGGCTACCTGCTCTTGGCCTTTAGACAAAAAAACGGTTTATATTTTTTCAGTATCATTTGAAAAAGAAAGCGACAGAGACTACGAAGGATATTTGCAAGATTTACGGTGACATATTGGATGTCACGAAATGCCAACGATGGTTAAAAAAAAAAAATCTGGTGATTTGTGTTTGGAAAACGAGCTCTGAAGTGGACGATCCATGCGGATGAAGCAGCCGTGAATTCTGAAATCGAAGACGACTCGATGCTGACCATTGAAAAATTATCGGAAAAGGTTGGTACATCCTGGTCCAGTACTCAGAGGATCCTAAAGAAGTTGGGGAAGATTCAAAAAGAAGGTGTGAAAAAATTCAGGATCTTGGATGGGTCACCCTGTTGCATCCTCCATATTCGCCGGATCTTGCACCATCTGATTTTTACCTATTTCGTTATATGGAACATTTTCTGAGAGATCAAAACTTAATTCATTAGAAGAGCTTTCAGACTATTTTCAGTCAAAACCCGCAGAGTTTTACAAGAAGGGCATGGATGTTTTGAAAGAAAGGTGGTAGAAGGTTATAGATAATATGAGGAATTGTTTTGTATAAGAAAAGTTAAATAAAGTATATAAAAATCTGTTTTGAATTTCACTGAAAAAAAACGACATTACTTATGGGTCTAATAATTAGAGATGACATTAAATTTTATCGTCGGATGTAGCGGTTACATAAATTCGCACGGATGACAACCGGTTTAATCGATGGTCTGCTCATGAATGGTGCTGCATATGCAAATACAGATGAATAATACATTGAAAACTGTTACTTATTTATTTAATATTAGTTAAAAATTTAATATCTTGAAATACATAAATACAATTGACCTTTAAATGAATAAATAAAATCAAATTGATAATCGTTTCCGCTGTAAATACGTAAATCATTCTGTTATTGTAAATAATTGCGCAGAATGCGGTAACCAGCACTGTGTATATATGTACTGTGTGGTTTACTATGGTAAATCGCGAACGAGAGAATAGTATGTAAGTAAAAACCGCAAAACAAACGAAACCGTGTTGGATGTTAAACCATGAAAATGAATTGAGTGATGCAGTGGAAGATTGCTCTCATACATACGCACGTAGCTACGGGGATGATATCTTTCATAAATAATTACGAACGATATAATTGAGCATCATGACCCTTAATTAAAAATGTACCACTAGCTGGACGGCCGGCGTAATATATACACGTGTGTGCGTGTACATTCGATAAGGGCAGGGCCCATTACAGCACCCTATTTATCATACGTGCGCGGGAGCGGGGGCGGCCCGTTCCTGGGGGCGCCCCGTTTTATGATTGTACGTGTAACGTTCAAACCCGGCAGAGTCCTGCAGATGTAATAACAATGATAATTTACTAGAAAGTTGGGGGAATTGCACCCTAGCGGGCAATCGCTTCGCACATACGCGTCTTGGCCACGCGTCGTTATCCGGACGCGATAATAACCCAATCGTAACGATGATGGAAGAAAATGAGAAGAATTCTTCGTCCACTATAATGCTGCAGCTGGTGGAAAAATTGTATTAATGCAGCAGTAGGCCGGAGAAATGGGATGGTCGCGAGTAGATTGGGGCTCGATAAAAAATTACGAACACTATATCATCATTATTTTCAGGCCTGATATGTTCAGTGCTAGAGATACATATTTTTTATCATATATTCTGCGTGATCAATATGCTAACGTAGATGAAAAAATCATGATAAATTGAATGCATTCTATACAGTTTTTTTTAGTACTGGCTATATGTCAATCGAGTTATAAATCATTTTATATTATATACATTATTTATTGAATTGTTTTATTTACGATATAATTTTTAACAAACATCGTTGAGATGATTAGCGACTAGGACCTGTGATTTGGTGCTTAGCCGTAGGTGATTCGACACCCACCATTTTTTTGTCTGTTTAACCATTAAAATACCAAACCATTTAAATACAATTAAAAATAATACCTAAACGTATAATTGCAACTCAGCAGAAAGTAGTGAGGCTAATTAATACGATTTTGCATATACTAAAATTTCTTTGCCGTAGATACTTTCTAATTATAAATTATATCGTGGATCGATTAGGATATATACCGTATACAAACTATATAAAAAAATATTCTATAATTTAAAAACCACCACAAACCAAAACAATTAATTAGAACAGAATAAAATTACCAAAAAATATATTTGTCAAATTTCCAGTTTTTAAGGTTAAATAAAAACGTTCTTTAATTTATTTTATGATATTTCTGACATTATTATTTGACAAGATTTTCAAACTGATTTGAAAATCAGTGGCGACTCGTAGATAAAATATTTGGGGGTGTTTCGGAAGATTAAAAACTAAAAAAAAATATATTTCTAAAGTCACTCAGTATGGACGGTGCAGAACTGACCCGAGTCGCAGCGCAACACAGCGCTTAGCGACAACATTATTTTTCCCGCCACGCCCTTTTTTGAGGGTAATAGATAAGATTTTATTAGAATTTTATAGTGCAGTATTTTTTTCTATTAACTTATGTATATTTTTTAATCGGATATCTGATCAAACCCTATAGATCTCTTTTATTAAATTTGTGAAAAATATAATGAGAGTAAATCATAGATTAGACTAAAAGTGGACAGAGTGGAAAAGGTTATCTTTTATACTCATAAGCTCTGCTTTTTACTTTCAGCTGTTATTTTTTAATTATAACTTTTTCAGAGGTCAAAAGCCGTCATCCGTTGATCAGTGTCTTAAAATTCTGCGAAAGAATAATCTTCTTAACTTATATAAATATTTTACAGAGAAATGGGCAGTTTTTCTTTTGCCAATATTTGCTAGATCATTAACAATATTTAAAGGTATATAGTAATGTCATTGGCATTTCAGGAATTTTCTCTAAATCCCGATATTTGTATAAAATATGTTCTACATTTAAAAAAATCGTAGAATATATTTTTTTTATTAAATATGGGATTACATTTTAAAATAATATTACCATGTGTCAATAAAGAACGCATGAGAAATATATGTTTGCTAACAATTTGCAATTTAACCCTACTGACTGGGGCAACAGGTCTTCTGCCGATGACGTCAGTCGCCCACGCGTATTGGAAACGCTGACGTCACACCACGCACGTGTCACGGGGGTTGCTGAATAGGGGTGTGTGAATAAAACGAGATTGGGAAACGTTAATTTACGCTACATAGAGTTACATCACAGTGCATTAGCTGAGCGCACATATTCGCGATCATTTGTTTAACCTAAATCTGCATATAGATAAAGGGAAAGAAAAAAATCACGTCAACACGTGCCGGTCCTTGACGTAAAGTATTAATATTACATGGTGGAAATGAGAGCCACAGCTCGTAAATTTGCCTAGTTACCACCGCCAGTAAATAAATGATGCGAGCGTAGTGGGTACGGTGGGGATGCGGGGGTTCACCCGAGGGTACCGCGCCACAAATCCGGAAGCTGCGTGGAATGGCTGCAGGCGGAGAGTCGCGCCTGTATCCGGCCGAGATAAGTGGCGTTATGATACGAGGTGACACGCTGATACATCCATTGTAAATGAACCATTTACTGCGAGGTAGTTCACGTGAGTAATTCCGTGTGGGAAAAGTTAACGTTGAGCAGGTGAGCAGGCAGGCACTCAAGTGCCGCAGATGTGTCTGCGTAACGTCAGCAACCAATTCTCAGCGACACTTGCTATCTGACGAAGAAGCATTTCATTAACTTTATCCTCGTCATTAAATCACGAGGGACTTTAGATTATATATGACCTGTTTGGAAAATGTATTAGGCTAAACGACCCAAAAACGCACGTGACGATGCAATCGACTCTACGATCTACAAACATGTTACCAAAAATATTAAATGTAATGTCAAAAAGTACAAGATAGCAAGGCGGCTCATCCGTATAGACTGTGGAGCTACAGCACCACCAAGCAAATTGTGGAAACATATTTTTATATATT
>JAGXCT010035450.1:66767-117219 GCA_022495035.1 Philopotamus ludificatus | reverse complement strand
AGACGAAATCATGATGTCGACTATATGTCGACTTACGAGTTTTAAGGGTTAAAATTGTGCCAATTTTTATATGTAGATTTTTTTTATTGTTTAATTTAATTTTCTTAACCTAGCAATCCCGATGTGGTCTATTTAGGATCCCAAATTTTGTTTTTCACGAATAACTCTTAACAGAAATGCTACATATCACATACTTTTTGTGTTTGTCTAAAAAAGGCTAAAGAATAAATATTTTAAATAACCTTTATTGTTTGCAAATGCAAAAAAAAACAATATTCGCTTCTGTTACAACGCACGTTATGTATTTTCTCGCTCGCATCCAGTACAGCTCAGGGATGAGCATGCGTCCCACCACATTATCGAGACAAATATTTAAAAAAATGTTTTTTTTTAATATGCGAAATAAGGATTTAAATGTGGATGTATCAATTATTTTTATATTAATGTAAAATTATATTCGTGAATATTATGTTTTCTATTTCCGCGAACGTATTCCATGATCTTGTATGAGATTCGTGTTTTTTAAGCGGATTTTCATGAATCTTATCTACCACACAAACCGAGGCATGAGTAAATATTTTTTAAAGAAATTAAAAATACATTTGTTGCGTTGAACATATGAATAATTTTAAATGTATACATCTGATTTTATTGATGAACTTATTTGATTATTTATAGATGGCTCGTCATATACACTGTGGACCTGCAGCACCCCCAAACAAAAGGTAGAAAAATATTTTTTTATATCTTAATTTTAGCTTTGTATAACACGATCATATGGTTTAATAAAAACATTGTTTAATACAAATTCGTGTTATATGAGGTTTGAAAGTGTTTGCTTTGCAAAATTAGGTACTGGTTCATACAACAGGAGCAAGGCCCCATAGTTTGAGATCTGTCGGGTACAGTGGCCTAATCAACGCGTGTCATGGATCAAGACAAGGGAAAACATTACGACAAAGCCTGTAGTTTATATATAGATGCCCCAGAGTTTGAGAGGTCAGTTTTGAAACATTCAACCATGTAAGAAGGCGATAGCCTTCCCGGAAAGGAAGCAGCGCACTTTGTTAGTACGCTGATATCATTTATATTTTGTTGTATCTCCTTGTTGAAGTAATACTGTAATCCTCGGGTCGGCTAGGCTGATTCGTCCGCTGTATTGTTTCTGATAAATAAAGATGCTGTCTCTATGAATTGTGTCTCGTTGTGTCCTCCGTTATATCCATTTCGAATCCAGAGAGGCTCGCACGTTACACCTTATTTTTTTTATCAAACAATCGAGAAGATATACATTTACATATTTATTAAAAAAACTTGATTAACATTTATCTTGGCTGTCACTAACAGTTTTATATGTTCGACTTTTTTCGAGATCGGTTGTGAGTGTTTATAAATTCAGCGAATCCTGAAGTAAATTTTTTGGAAGACTCTATGTCAGCTAATGCAATTTTTCATTGAATTTTTAAAATATGAGGTGAAAATCGCTACTTAAAATTTTCAAACCATCCTCTATTAGCAGGAAAATTGTGATAGAGCGTGTGCGCGCAGTATTTTTTTTAACGATAGACGATTTTTTGTTGTAATCGTGTAATTTTAAAACTTGTGTTATATGAGGCCAAGGTGTATACAGTATTTATACCTTAACGAAATATACTTTTTTAATATAATATTTAATCTTCCGCAGCACCCCCAATTATTTTACTCACGAGCCGCCACTGCATATATATATAATTTATTATTTGCTGTATCTAGATTTAAATTCTTTTTCGGTATTATATATTTTTTGTTTATTGTATTATATATTTTATCATTTATCTACTACAAGGAAATTCACAAATTAGTAAAGGTACACTGAGTTATTAATGGGAGCAGCTGTGGTCGGGGTAAAAATTGGCGACGTATCGCGAAACACGAGCATGCAAATTATATTTCAGCAAACACTTTGCAATAAAATTATTAATTGCGAACCGCACATTTTGCCACCCCATCCATAAAGTATTACCTATCCCCCGTTTGCTACCGCACTCGATGAAAGTCTTTACTTCCCCGGCATGATTTGTGTGCCACTTTGCATGGAACGTGTACGGTGTGTAGGCACAATGTAATAAACGTGTCCAGGCCGTTACAATTCTTAATAAATTTCGTTACAATTTGCCGAAAATGAATATTTCAGCCCAAAACGTCTACGGGGCGAATGAATGTATCGCATGAAATGTTTCTCGCTTTGATCGTTGACAGGAAAAAAATCTTTTTCATCACTTTTCATCATATTTTCACATTAAACGCTGGATACGCTCCCGAAATGTTGCAACAATAAGCACTTTCGAATTTTGATTTATTAGTCTAGACGAGGGCGAAATAAAATTGTTTTTATTTCGCGTCTTCTTGCGTATTCGTCGTCCAGGTACATTCTTCTGCGCTTTTATACGCGGCTCGAGGATATATTGATAATTTTATGGCGGCCATTTGCTCATCGCGCATATAAAAATGTTATTATTTAATTTTATGTACCGAACATTTACAGGGCACATAAAAATTTTATGTACTCTCACTGTCGCACGTAATACAAACTTTTGCGATTTTCTTCTGATTCTTTGTACGCACATAATACATGGATCGATTCGACGAATAAATGTATCCGTTTTACAACAATGAATTTTCGTTAAGCGTCGCTCGGATGACCTCAAAAAACATTACCGAATGACCACATGTGTCACTGTACGTAAAAAAATCTTACCGTTTCCCATAGCCGCCGTGTTAAAAACGACGTAATTTGATTAAATCACGGATCATTTGTGTGACACGTCTCACTAAGTGAGTTTTATGACATCCTCACTGTCCCTCGTCAACCCGGTGACACTTGCCGTTCACACAAACGGCACATCCAACAAATTGTCATTTCAATTTGGGCATATAAATTAGGGTGATATGTCTGAAAGGGCACAGGAGCTGTTTTTATTAAGATTCAATCAAATCTGACTCATCGTGCAAGACGAAAAAATTATACGACACCCTTTCAAGTAGACGTTAATTTGCAAACTTGCGTGCAGACTAAATAATGACATTTTTTATAGCTATTTAAATTTAGAATTTCTCAGTCTTTAAAGAATGCGACCACTGTAGCAGTTTGAAAAGTCATTCTTGGAATAAAGTATATTTCTTATTTGATCTGATACGATATTCAAAATATAATATTTCCATCTCTTCTCGCCCTAGACGTCTGAAAAGTAGAAAAATTCTCTCATCTTATGTGTCTTATTTCCTTCGTCTATGTAAATGTCAGGGGCGTACGGTGGTGTTGATGTTGGGTGTGTTAAATGTGGAAAAAAAATATAAAAAATGCAATTTTTTTTAATGAATTTTATTATTATTTATACATTAATTCTATTCTTCGTTTTTGCGACATAAATTTTTCAATGGAACTATCGTAAAGTGTGCCTTTCTGTTTTAGTTTAACGAGTATTTTTTTCTCCATTGACATTACTTGAAAAATTATGTCGCAAAAACGAAGAATAGAATTATTGTATAAATAATAATCAAATTCATTAAAAAAAAACTGTATTTTTTTATATTTTTTTCCACATTCAGCACACCCAACAACAAGTCCACCGTACGCCCCTGACATTTACATAGACATTCACATTTTTTCCAAAAAAAAAATGTGCTACAATTTGCAGTATTTTTTAATTAATGAAAATATGCCCATTTCTTATTTTTAATTCACTTTAAGGAATATGTTATATTTCGTTAAACAAAGGGTTTTTATATTTAAAAATTCTCCCTTCACATGATAATAAAATTCATGATTATGAAATATAAAAATAATCAAGAAGTCAAAGAACATGTCCTGATATAAAAATGGCTTAATTAATGAAAGAAAAAAAAACAATTTTCATAGTAACACAATAGGGGACAATAGAGGAAAACAACTATGAATGCGAGAATGATAGATCGAAGTTCCATTCTATATATTAATAGTATCTATAAGGATCTCTAAATTGTATAATTATAATAATTACATTGTATAATTATAATACTTACATTGATTAACATAATACGATAATTACATTGATGTAGTAACTTAGAACGTATTCTCAATATAAATTAGAGGTTGCCAAAGCGTTTATCATGATCCAGTGCTAATTTATGTAATAATTTTATACAAAAATAGTTTATAAATTTCCACACTCTCTATTATGAAGTATTTTGTATGGCGTTTAAACGACATTTCTAATCGATTTGATGATTCCGATGCCAATGGACTGTGGTTAACTCAACCTATAATTTCTATATGTCAATTTTGAATTTTGTGAGTTGTTCTAATTAAAATGCTTTAAGTTTTTATTGTCCAAATTTAATCTTCAAAACCAAATTTGACATCCACATAATATTACAGCTTGACCATTAATTTTGATATTCATTTTGATGGCTTTGCTGTTTTTTTAATAATAAAACTCAATCAAAAATTACATTTATGACTGTTAGTCTCGTATGTGCTCTTATATGATTGCGTTAATGTTTGGACTGGTAATCAAACTGTTTTTGAAAACTTGATCGAACATCGTCAGAGATAATTTATCGAGCGGTCACGTACGGGGCCCCGAGGCATCTAGGAGTGACAGCAGAAGCAATTAGGATAATGTGTCTACAGGTGGGCACGTGGAATTTATATAAAACTATTTTAAAAGCGGCGAACATCGCCGGTTTGATTGATGATGGACCATCACCATTATTGTTATTATGGGCACGCCACCTCTCATTCTGTCCCTAATGATTTCACATTAGGCTTCGCATTCGCGTCAACCGCGCCAGGATCGATGGTCACCGGATCCAGCAGGATGTGGACACAGCCGGGCACCGCTGACACGAGCCATCAGTCTGGCCTATCTCGCCGGGGATCGGCTTGGACAACAATGAGTGTGTTTTACAACTGGCCGTAGGTACGCCTTGGCTCCTTGTCTTGATCAACAGATATTTATATGCTAATGAAGAATAATTCACGTCTCGGCTATACCTACCGCGATGCTGGCGATGTTTTACACATTCCATCTGTGCTTTTGAATGTTTGTAAGATGAACAAATCTTGATATGGTGTCCAGGAGTGGTGAGATTGTATGATAAACCGAATTCAGATGCTGTTTGTTCGTTTCAATATGTTGTCAACAATTTAAAAAAATATCTAACCTTCAACATTAACTTAGTTAACACCTCAAAAGTAACGATTTATGCCACTATATGCGACTACCAAAGAATTTATTGTCTAGGATTCAATGAATCCTTTCTAGCCACGATGGTTCCAATTTTCCATAAGGATTTGGAATTAATATTGATACCAGACAATATGCTATATTTTTAAATTACAAAAAAATATTATTAATACAGTCGGTTCTCGATTTAAAACCACCGTGACTTACGACCATTCCCACCTTTGACGTAGAGAGAAAATTGTAAAAAAAAGGTCAGTATTTGTCAAATATTTCTGGTATGCGTCAAAATGTGATTAAAATAAAATGATTTCGATCTATAATTAATTTCGAACAAAATAAATTAAAGCAGCAAGTGTTTTATTATGTCTCAATACCACAAGCATTCTACAACAGATAGATTGCTAATTTGCTTACTTCCAAGTGAATTATTTGTGAAACACTTTTTCCATAGAAATACAGTATCAGAGAAGTTATCAAATTAAAAAATAGAAAATAATGATGAGGAACTCCAAGACCAAGAAAAAATAGAGTTAGAAGAACTTGATAAACATAAAAAACTAAATTAAACTAAACTGAAAAATCTGCACCTTTTGTCCAGATCAGTGATAGAATTCACAAATTTAAAAATGTGGAGACCGATAGATTTTTGATGGTACCTCTTATCCAGCAAACACTTGTCAGTTTATATGGAATTTATAAAGAAATAAATATTAAAAAATATATTCATACTATCCAGGACATAGTTGCATGTAAAATACAAATCCCTGACTCCAATTGTTGGAAATTCAGGAGTCATCAATGGATATTAGTCTTACAGGTGTTGAAAATACTCCAGTATAATTGTAATAAATACATTGCGTGTAATTATTTACCTTTTAAATTTACTATATAGTTAAAAATTGTCAGAAACAGAGAACAACACCCTGGCCAGGGGGGTATGTAGGAGGAAGAGACCCAATACCTCCACATGTTTTATGGTGATGATGATTTCGTATGGCTTTTACTTTGCCATTCTTCGCGTGCTCGTCGTTTATTGGAGTTTCCTCCTCCATTTCGAAGCACGCCAAGAACAACATTAGTTGGCTACGTAATCTAGTTGCAGGTTGCCCCCCTAGCCTTCCGGAGGGGCAGGTCCGTCTTTGTGCCAACAGGCCAACATTGCACGCATTAGCTCCATCCGAACGAGTTTCCTCGTTGCCGCTACGGCCTGGGAACTAAGGATGGAACGAGTTTGTAGGAAGCGGAAATGTGGTGGGAGACGGCTCAAGGAACTATCCCGGCATTTGCCTTTGATTGACTAGGGATCGCGCCTCTACACCGGTTACTGATGCGGGAGGCGCTAAGAGGTGTTTCTTACCAGGTCTAATGGTCGGACCAATGTAGCGGGCGGGTTGGGACTAGGTAGTCCATTGCGTTGCTTTGACAGACCCCGGTGGGCTTCTAAAAACTGTTGGTCTGGTCAGATGTCGATATCGAGTTTATCCAGCCACGCTTCCGCCTGTTCGTCGGCATTATTTAAGGCGTTGATTCTTCCGTTCAGTCTTCTCCGTGGGCAATCATTCACGATGTGGAGCATGGTCTGAATCGGGGCGCCGCAGTCACAGTTCCGTTCAGTTACCATACCCCAGTTGTACAGCATATTGGCGCATCGACCGTGTCCCGTTCGGATGCGGTTATGTCGGCACCACTTTTTTCGTGGAAGTAGAAACCCAGTTGGGGGTCTGGCTGGGTCTGCGATGACGCCCTTGTTCTCCAGAGACGCCTCATTCCATCTTTTCCGCCATGTTGCTGGTCTTCTAGATTTCAATCTGGCTGGGGGATGGTGAGGAGATCATTATTTATTATAAATCTCTTCCTATCCCTTCCATGGTATCTTACCCAAAGCCTTCTTAGGGCCGCTTTACGCCTGAGGTTCACCGAAACTATGTTGCAGAGCGTAGGGAGCCACACTAGTGGAGTTGACCTTACGCAGCCTGAGATGATTCTCATTGCTTTATATAGTTCTGTATCAATTTTCGCCGTTTGGTGACTGTTTATCCATACGGGTGCACAGTATTCTGCCGTGGAGTATGCTAGTCCCAACGTCGCGGTTCTTAACGTTGGGGTATTTGCACCCCAGCCGGTACCTGGCAGTTTTCGTATGAGGCTGACCCTAGATCTAACCTCCATGGCAGTCTTCGTGATGTGGCTGTGTGCCTGAGCGTTAATCAGGTGAAATGGGGCCACTTCTGTTTTGCTGGGGTTCAGCCTGAGGTTCCATTTGTTATAATAGTTATTCAGGGTAATGAGGTCGCACAAAAATATTTATGTAGGTAGTTGGGCGCGTTGGAATTAGGTAAATTAATACCATATATCCTACGGTAAATAATTAAATATTTATGAAATATATATTTAAATCCATTGAAATAATAATAAAAAAATAAAATAATAACCAGTGTCGTGGTTTGACACTAGGGAGACTATTAGTGTAAGAGACTCATCATTTGCACCTTTAGAATCTTTATCGAATCTGTATATGGGTAAATGGCGCTTTGGAATCTTTCTATTGTGCCATCCATCCATCATAGTCAAATAAATAAATAAATATCTTTTATTATTTCTAATATATTTTTTTATAAAAATCAACTTAAAAAATTGACATAAATGTGGTTAAAAGCTTAACTTTTGCTGTGTAAATAATATGTAGGGCAATGTTCGTGCAATGAAAAGAAAATTAATTCTATTATTCTTTGAAGTATGTAGTCTTTAGCAAAATTTTAAGTAAATATAGTGTTCCATGAGATAAAAATGGTCAAAAACGCTGTACTACAAAGATCTGGTTAATTTATGTTTTTATTTAAATAATTATTATAAATTTATAATAAATAAATAGATACATTTTATTTTTTCGCGTTATTTTCATATAAGACAATGGCATTAGTTCGTAAAAAAAATATAGTAATATGTTAGTTTTTTTATATATCACAAAAAGTATTAAAAATTATACTTCTAAATATTCTTAGTGGAGAGTAAATCCTAAGGATTAATTACTCCCTACTTTAAATATCTAAATACTATATATTGAATACAATTTATTTGACATATTCGTGTTAAATCTAAAATCTGTATAAAAAAAATGTTAAAATAATATAATATAATGGATATCTCTCTCTAAATTTAAAAAAAATATAAAAAGATTATCTTATCGATTCGACAAGTAAACAGTGTGAAACGGGTTAATCAGATTTCAATTAAATATGAAGTCTACCATAAAACAATTTTTATTATAACATTTCATAACAAATGTTTTCATTTGAGGAGGGTTCGAAGTAAAAAAGAACCATTAATTTACTCGAATGCATAGAAAATTTTAAATACTTGGCAAACGTAGACGCAATAATTTAGTATACGTGTCCGGAATGAATGGGATACGACCATGCAAGTTAATGGCGTCGCGATCAATTAGGTGAAGGCTTTGGCGACGATCCACTTCGAATGCAAAAATGCCTTCTCCGCAGACCCCCACAAAAGCACTGTTTTCTAAAGCAGTTTCTGGCTTTTGTGGATGCAGAAAAGTGAGGAATAAATAAGTCCATTGCGGCTGAAAGGACTTGGCCGTAATTGAATGGGACATTCAAAAGGATGGAGCCACTCGAATGTTTTAACGCCAAATATAACTATCTGTCAGCCACTGTAAATATATGTATTACTCGACACCAGACTGGCAAGAACGGATTTTTATTTGAAATTTCATGTCTAGACTTGGAGGTGCGCTTTTTAATTATTTTCTACACGTTGAAATTAGTATGTAATTAATTAAAATCTCACATTTTAAACGGCATTGTGGTTAGATTTAATTCACAGGCCTTTGAAGCAGCCCCAACAAAAGCCACGCTGGCTTATGAAAGCCGCTAAAGGCCTTTGAAAAATTGGTGCAGCTTAAATCCTTTAATTGCTCCTTCCGGCGAAAACCACCTGCTTAGTTTTCTACACTTCTGAACTAAAACAAAAAAAATGTATACATACATATAAATTCATGTATATATATATCATTACTGCGGTCATTACTTCATCTCTAATGACTGATTTTTACACAATCAAATCTCGGACATTTGTCTGTTGACAAAACGTTTTATTTAAAGTTATATTAATAACGTATGATTATTCCAATGAAAACAACTCCCGAGAATGAATTCTTAATAATTTGAACGAAGCGTAATGGTTAATTTTTGGCGATCATATTTAATTTCGGAATATTTAAGGGTTTTATTCATCCCCATTCTTTGCGTAAGCGTGTGTCCAATTAGGTTGTTTTTTTTTAGGATAATTTGGAATGAAAACCCCCTTCAGCAGTCTTGTATTCTCTGTATAGACAGAAAATAATTATATATTATTTGATTCAAGATCTGGGATAAATTCTGCGGCACTTCAATTTTTTTATATTATTATTTACGTGGGATAGTCAACATTTTCTCCATATCTTAAATGTTCGACACACTTTGAATGATAAAAAATACAAAAGACAGTGAAAAAACGTGAGAATGCAAGCTATTTTTCCTGCGTCCCTATATGTGTTTGAACGTTATAAAAATTTATCGCACTATTATAGACTATTTCATTTTAATTCATTATTCTCTGGAAATAATGGGGGGAAGGAACGGTTGATTATTTTTAACGGCATGATCTAAATCTAGTATATATGATGGATGAATATTTACATTCCGTTCGTATTTTATTAATTTATCCCGAGTAAATCTAGCCGTATGATGACCCGTATTATCGTGTTAAAAAACATATTTTCTCTATTGAATATACAAGGGTTTTTCCACGAATTTCCACTTCTTTTAATCTTTAAGTTTATCACAATAGAACTGTGGCGTTATTGTCTGGCCATATTTAGAAACTATTTAATGAATAATTCCTTTATAATCTCACTATACAGATAAAAGTCTTTTTGACAGATAGGTTCAGTTTCGGCGTTGCCGATAGCACCAGCTCTTCAGAAAGCCACTGTTTTTGTCACATTGGTTACTAGTACATCTCTACATACTACCCACTTCTCATATCCTGTCAGTCACAAGACGTAGATGAAATGTTAATTTTCCTCTAATTTTATTATTTCTATTAGCCTTGAAAATTATTTTTAAATGTGCTTGAACTCTAGACCAATTTTGATCAATTAATTTCTCTTCTTCTAAAAAAAAATCTTCTTTTCGCCCATCCTCTTCCTCTAGATTTAAATTTAGTTCTTTGGTCATTTCAACAAGATCTTGAATAACTACGTCAACTACTTCACTTGGTGTAATATCCTCCTCGACCAAACGGGGGATGAGCTTATTTCATACTTTAACTCCAGGCATCCAGGCAAAATTGGGTTAACGATTTTCTGTTCTGTTCATCAACATCTCTAACTGCTTGCCTAGTTGAATTTCGTAATACTTGTCTAAATGTATTAGGTAATACTTTTTAATGTATTACGCCTTAATCATATTATTCAAACAATAGATCGAATAATAAAGATTATATTCGGAGGAAGAAATATTATATTTATATTTTCATTATCACAAGGAGGATGTGCCGGTGCATTGTCAACTAATACAAAACTTAAATGTTAGATTATGTTCAAAGCAATATGTTTTTACCTTTTAAAATAAAATATGAAAAACCAGTCCTCAAATATTTCTCGAGTTATTCATGCTCTTCGGTTAGATTTTCAAATGACATGATGTTTTGGGAACATTCTTTAGGGCTCTTGTGGTTTTAAAAACATATAAAAAAAAGTCGAGGATTGACTGTACTTCTCTGTAATAAATACTATAATATTAGATTTAGAATTTTGTTTTCTTTCGTCCTATTAATAGGTCAAATATGTCGAGCTAGATATTTAAAAAAATACTGTCTTAATGAAAAAGTGGAACAAAAAACGTTAAAATATATGTATTAAATAATACATATCTTTTAATACAAAGTAGAATTTTCCAGGCGGACTATTCTAACTGATTATTCCATTTATCCATATTTCAGATTAGAAAAAAGCACAGCCACCACGTTTAGAGTCGAATTTGTTTCCGGTGATGTCGGCTTAAGATAATCTGGGCGACCTCGAGCAAACAAATTTCAAGTGGTGCACACCTGCGGGTCAAGTGGGCAAAACCCTGTGGCCGTTTTATCATTTGGGTGGCTGTGGACAGGTCGCCGCCATTACTTTACGGTTAACCAAGCCGCGCAGACTTTCAAGCAGTTTGACCAACACAGCCACGGCTCTGTGTGACGGGGGCGCCAGGGCGGTTGGTTCTGATAGTGCCAGGACCGCAGTGGGAGTGGGAGGGGGTCTATTAATTCAACTCTCACCCCCAATGCTAACTACACCTTGCGGAAAATTACTTATTTAAGCTTTCCGTGGGAAACTCTTGCTGGAAACGAATGGTTGATTTTTGACTATAAATTTCTATTATTCTTACACACACGACTACTAGAATATTCTAAAATAACAAACCGTTGATTGATTTATTAATACTCTGTATCAATTATTCAAACAAATTTCCATTAATATCTGATATTTTGATTTAAATTGCATCATTTTTAATATAAAAATATATATTGAAAATTTCCATGATCGTATAATATATAATATTTCATTATTATGAAATAGGAAGAAAATTTCCAATTTCGGATTTTAATTAAAAAAACAAACACAATTCGGCTCGGCTATAAAAAAAATGGGACAGTCGAATCCAGAGCGTGACTCGACCCCTGACTGTCTGCTATCGGCAAGGCAGATGCCGAAATCAACAATAAACAACTAATTACGGCTTTCCTTTTCCTATTCCTTAGGATATTTGTTCCATGGCGATTAGCTCGGAAAAAGGAAAAAAAGAAATGTTTTTTCCCTATAAAGCCCTCGAGGGAACTTTTCATATGTACATATGAAAATTGTTCAAGCGTACGAACAATGGAAAATACCTCTGTTGTATATGTGAGCATAACCTAATATAATATAACGATAATGGTTCATATTAAATTTTTAGTATTGCTATATCCTAATTGATACATTGTTCTGACATACATACATATATATGTGCATATGTTAAACATGAATCCCTGGGGAATTAATGTCAATCAAAGTCAAAGGCAATTATCTACGCTCACTAATACATTCATGAAATACGTATCAAATAATGCTTAATAAAAATGCAACATATTGTTGCACAAAAACAGGTTCCACAAAATTTAATTAAATTTTAATAACGGATATTTTTAAAATAAAATGAAAGTATTGAAAAACATGCCGTAATAAAAAACAAAATATATAAATGTGCATACATACATTCAAGATGATTGCTTTTGTATTTTATATTCTTTCTAGGAATAAGGATAAAGCCTGTGTTATTAAATTTCACGAGTTTTCTTGACTTGATTTTACTTATCCATATTTTCATTTATAATACAGAAGACACATTTATATTAAATTTATGCCCATTATAATAATTCGTTTTTTTAACAATTCATGACTTATAATGTAAAAATATAATAGTATGTATGGACTCATTATTTAAATTATATCAAAGGGAATGATAATCTTAAAATATTACATTAATATAATCAAAATATAGAAGTTAACAAACAAGAAATGTATAGTGGTGAAAAAACTCTTTTCTGGTGATGACTGAAAAATTATTTTCTTGATATGAATGTAAATCAAATTAAAAAAAATGTAATAATTGTTTATACAGAATGATAATATCAAGTTACAATTTACATTTTCATAGTTTATGATATTCTATTACCGATTGCACGTTAAGGTGACATATATATTGTTATCAACATAAGATATAAACAGTGCATTTTACTCTAATAGGGATCTGATTTTCATTATTTTTAATTAAGACTCACGTAGAGTAGACTAACTTCAGTTTCCAAGAAGATTTATTTAGCACTTAAAATAATTTTATTTAATATTTTACTATTTTTTTTGAAATACGATTAACAATTGAATGGATTTAAGTATATTTAAGGAAAACTAATCATTTGATTGATTGAAAAATAAACTCATAATTATATGGCTCATCACAAAAAAATGATTAAAGTCAGTTCTCGAATTCGTCTTGCAAATTTACCACTTACTATAATAAATGAAAAAAAGCCGTTTTTGTTAAATATCCTTGTGTGTATATGTATATAATACAAATAAAATGATGCAGTCGATTGCCTAAAAATCATGCACTGCAATCTATAATTATTAAGAAAAAGCTTATGCCCAAATAATTGCAGGAATTCTGCATGATCCGGCATTAAAATCAGCTGTCATCCAATAAAAATATCTCAGAAGTATAATAATTTAATATGGATTTTTACAATGAAGATATAATTTAATTGTATGAAAATGATATTGAGGATCTCACAAACCAAAATGTGATTGAAATCGATGAAAGAATTTTAAAAAAAGGTGAAAGAACTAGTTAAACCTAACCCTTTCAATTCTGATCATTTTTAGTCGAATGTCCACTCACTCTCATTAATCTTATTTTACGAATACATATATATAAAAAAAAGATTTGTATTGGTAAAAAGGATGAGATACATCTATAGGGTTTGAACTGATATCATATTCAATAAAAAAAACATGTTTTTAATAGATACGTGATTCCATTTTTATGATAGAAAACGTGATTCCTTTTTTTTGTTAAAAATCTTTTGGGCCAATACGTCTGGCCCACAGAATGCAAAAGGTTAAATATCTTTAAAAAAATGTGCCAATACAGCAATAAAATTTATAATTTTAAAATAAGAACTCATTCCAATAGATCATCAAAAGTACATTATCTCATTTAGCTAGCAATTGCCTATTATTATGATATTTATTAAAGAAAAATTAAATAACAGTATAAACTAATGTGGACATGTTTCTAAAATAAACAAATCCCATCATTGTAATCATTTAAAAATCGCAGGAGTCACTAAATAGGACAGATGATTTAAATAATTTAGAATAACTAAAATAAATATTTTGTACATAATTATTTAATTACATAAAGTTTAAAAATATAATTAAAACAAACCTTTCATATCTATATTTTTTTAAAGCAATTTGACTTATGATCGTTTCGACTTACGTCCAAAGTTGTAGAATATAACCTCATAGTGAGTCGAGAACTGACTGTAAATATGTGGTGAAATTAACTAATGATTAACAAAATTTATCTATAATATTATTAGTTAAGATATAAGATTGAATCATAATGTAATAAATTCTTGATAACTTCTTTTTGAATTGTGTTTAAAGAACTGAGTTTCAAAACACTGCTAATCACTTATATATTATAATTCCATTGATATTTCTGCTCTACCAAAGTTCTATTTTATATACCTCTTTTAAGTGCTCAAATAAATAAAATAATTATTATTGGAAATTTAGACGGATCTTGTTTGTTAAAAAATGTTATATTATTTTTAGTATATATTAATATTAATTACGTTCGTAGTTATAAACAGCCTCTCCGGAATTTTGTTTAAAGAACTTTATATTAAATAAATATTTGCTTAAAAGCCATTCGGAAAACATTACGCTCTCCGAGATTTTTCCAGTTGCACTCGTGTTTATAAACAAAAAAAAGTACTGGAAAACATTTTCCACATCCATGTAAACTGTCACCTGGGACGCCGCGTTAGAGACTAACTTAGTCAAACGATGTTACAAAACTATAAATTAAAAAAGTTGCTCCCAATGACAAAAGTCCCTCTGACTCCCTCCAGATCCAAGTTTAAATGGGACTAGTTCAAGAGTAAGCACAAATTAAAAATAAGAAGCGCGAGAAAGCTGCTACAGCCAAGTATTTATGAAATTGTACCGCAAAATTATCAGTGTACGTGAAAATGTCAAATTTTTGCGAGTTTTTCTTTATTGCCCAAGAAGATAAAGCCGTATAATTTTTATCGCCAAACTTTACAAATTAATAGATCTTTTCGCCATTGGTTATAATTCGTTACTAGTCAACAACATCGTTTATACGTCATTGCGAGATCGGGATCAAAGCCCTTTTTATGGCGTGCGCCAAAGTTACGATCGCAATTTTTTTATTATATAAAATATTATTATTGTACAAAGAATCACATTCAGTTAATAAAAAAAGCTGAGGGGTAATGTATAATATTAAATGTTGTACTATTAGTTTCAAACGAAATCTAGCGAATTTTCGCGATAAAAATAAAATTAATACGTTTGACCTTTCGAACCGTGCAGCCATTTCGTTAAAATATTTAAATTAGACTACAAATATTACAAGTATTTATGCCAAAACGAAGTGGAAAAATTGAAAGCAATAATCGGAATATTAAAGGCCCACTCGAAGCACTCTTTCATTTACCAGACCATTTGTTATCGTAATCGCTATTTAATGATGTACTTTGTCTTATTACGGTTTATTAATTTTTTTATTACACTTTTTTAACATGAGCATCGTTTTGTTGGACCATTACAGGATACCCAATGTGTTATACCGTATTTTATATATTGTTTTTTCACGTATAAATATTTTGATAAATTAACCCCCGAGAGGTAATTCCGCATATTTACCTTCAACCGTGCGTGATATGTTTTTAATGGAATATTTTAGTGATGTTTTATAATTGTTTGTTATTTGCAACGAAAAATGTTAATAAGTAATTAAATATTACTTTTATAGCGTGCAGAGTATATTTATATTTATATTATTGTGGAAAAGGTCAGATAAAAAATAGCATAAAAATTCTGAAGTTCATAATTTATTTGATAAAGTAAAATATGTAAATATGTATATTAATTTAATAAAAATGTATGCAAATTCATGTTTACAAAACAAGGTTAGGTTCTAAAAAATAAATTATTAAATAATCAAACTAATATTTTACTCTGAGCCCCCTCATTGTACGTATTATCTAAAGCTTCAGTACAATTACGATTTTTTGCATTATTTTTGCAGAGCTTCCGAATTGTTTGTGTTTTCTTTGGTGATTTTTTATAATTTTTATTTTAAAGGAAAATTGTGTGTAACGTTAATACACTCATTAACCACTTCCGCAGCGTTGACACAAATACGCGTCAAGCAGAAGCGTCCCAATTTCCGCGCTCACGCGTATTCGTGTGAAGCCAGATGCAGTTTTATTATCGCATCTTCTCACCAATTATTAAAGGATCACTCTCTAGCTTATTTTGTTCCAATTGCATTCTTACTTTCAATGCATTTTACGACTTTGAAAACTATATATGAAATACGTTTTTTTTGCAAAAAAGTGCAAAAGATGGACGGAAAAGGGTTGAAAAAAATATAAAATAAAAATATAAAAACATTTTTATGTTGTATATGCTTCAAATTAAAAACAAAAAAAAATTTTTTTGGAACGTTTTTGCAAAATTGCATAATTTGTTCATGATGTGGTTAATACACATATTTTTAATTTTTTCTTGAAAACGGCGATCCAGAACGAAGCACTATAGGAGGGACTGTTGCACATTCGGCACTATATCAGGGAGCGCTATAAGAGGGATTGTCAAACTTCTTATAGAAAATCGCGGTATGGTAGGGGCATCATATGAAGATTTACTGTAGTTCGTTTTCTTAACCTAGCCGTGCCCATGGGGTGTATTGAGGACGCCAATTTTTTTATTTTTCGCGAATAACTTTTTTAATATAAATCCTACATGCCACAAACTTTTTTGTATTTGTCTAAAATAGTTTAAATAATAAATCTTTTAAATAATGCAGTTTGCAAATGCAAAAAAAAACAAGATTCGCTTCTGTTACAACGCACGTGATGTTTTTTCTCGCTCGCATCC
Organism: Philopotamus ludificatus; assembly: GCA_022495035.1. NCBI lineage: Eukaryota > Metazoa > Arthropoda > Insecta > Trichoptera > Philopotamidae > Philopotamus > Philopotamus ludificatus. The sequence goes on along the minus strand of JAGXCT010035450.1, from coordinate 100,221 downwards.
AGTACAGATCAGGGATGAGCATGCGTCCCACTACACCTTTTAATGAGGCCCTTTAAAAATTTTACTCTTTGAACTTTTGCCGTTTTTTTTATTAGTATTTTTATTAATGATTGTTTTATTATATAATTTGAGTTCATAAAAGAGTCTGAAGAATAAATATTATAAATAATTATTTCTTTTATTGTCTGCAATTGCGAAAAAAAAAAAAAAAAAAAAAAATATATAATATATAACAATAATAAATTCGAATCCGTAATTCACGCGCGCGATGTTTTTTCTCGCTCGCATCTGATACGATGTGCCGAGTGCGAGTGAAACATGCGATTGACACGTGCGGCGAGAGCTCAGTCTGTGGCGAAACATCGTCGAGAGCGTTGTCATTTACGAGTCATATTAAATCCAAAGTATTGAACAAATTATGAAGCATATAATTAATAACCATTATTATTAAAACTGTCAAGATATTGATCAAGAATTCATCAATATCTTGACTTGAAGTGCTTGGGGTCCCTGATAGATCTTTTTCGGATGATGCAGTTGTTTTCGAACCGACATGACAGATGTAATATAATGTATAATAACCCATTCGCTTTTACCGTTACAATATACGTAATATAATACCGTAATAATAAATCGAACAAAAGACTGAAGTGCTAAAATTAGATGGAATCTCCAGAGACCTTCGCGATTTGAATTTAAAACCATAGCGATATATTTCAATCTTTTATTGCTTGAATGATAACTGATTTTTAAAGCAAGAACCAAGATGTAATTCTTTTTAGTTTACTTGTAAACATAAGTGAAAATTGCACTCATGAATGTCTAGCGCGCCGCGTTAAAAGGATTTTATAAATGTATAATCTTCCTAATTATTGATTAAATATTAAATCTATTATTTTAATCCAGTTTTGACATTCAATATTTAATTTTATTAATGAAAATCAATTGATTATAATGTTTTTGTGTAATAAAACATATACTTAGTTAAAGCTGTTATAAAAACAATATACGAGCTAATTTTAATCAAAATTTAATTTTCCAAAATACTAAACAGCGAATTTATCTGCAGCGCATACTCTAAATTCCGATGACCTGGACTCACAGCATCCCGTGGATGTTTTAGCCTTCCCGGCACACGGGAAGGAGCTGAATTTTTAGAGGCACAAAGCATTCTTTCCAGAGGTCCGAATTACCAAATTACACTTTGTTCCATCTGGCTCACGCTTTGTTCCGCAGTTTTTGTGAAGCGCCCCAGTGCATACCGGCGAGGTGTTTGTCTGCCTCTTTGATAAATGCGCCAAATTAATTCACCTGTCAGACCTTCAATACAGGTGTGACGCGGCGCAACCACGCGAGCAGCTCGAATAGCGCGCTACTAAAGCCGAGCTATACCGCCAACATAAAACTATACCGATGAAATATTAGATTACATTAATTTACAACGTATAGAATCTGAATCAAAAGGATTAATGTATTATAAAATTTAAATATGATGTGTTATGTGAGATTCGATTAAATTCCATTGTATGTGCATATGCGGCGAGTGTAATTTAAAGCGCAACAATGGCATCGCATCCAAATTTCAGTATGCATGTCAAAATTCCAGACGCAGAAATCAAAGCAACTATGCTGAATTTCTGAAATATTTATCCAATTTATTATGCGAGCTGGCTGTGTGGCATCGCCAGCTGCACTGTGCAATTAGTGTACTCGCGGCTCAACCTTTACAAAGGTCACATAAAGAAATGTGAGACGGAGAGCAAAGCATTGAAATTATAACGCCACGAAACGAGACACGAGATTAGAAATTGAAATTGCATGCCATTACCGCATAATGGACATGAGCGTTTGTACCAAAAGAAAAGTTCATCTAAATACAATTTTTAATATATATTTTTTTACTCGGCCTAATATGATATTGATGAACAGACTTTCCCGTATTATTTATTATTTAAATACGCCCAGTGTGATTTTTTTTAAAATTTTATTTGATTTTCTAGCACATCGTACATACTTTAATTTACTTATCCGTATTGCTGAGTTTTTGTGTGCAGCAGCAGTGTAATCTTTTGTCTTGGCGGTTGGCGAGAGAGAGGGTTTAATATAGCCGAGTTAATCCAATATCGTACCTGCTTTAAGGCAGCAATTAATTCTAATGGCATTGGTACAATTGTTGGAATACTTGGAAGCAGTGAGTTTTATTTAAAAATGTCAGTACGAATTGAATGGAACGATCCTCAGGTAATTTATAGAGAATGATTCACAAATTATTTACTTATGTGGCATACGTTTTTTCTTAGTTTATATATTATGTATGTACTTTGCTTTCTATTAATATTACGATGTACTCATAACCCAAGAGGTTATCAACTCCATGCCGTACAATCACTGCCATTGTTATATTATATGTGATAGTTTTATCAATTAAACATAAAAATAGAGTATTCTATAAATGCTATCGGCGTAATAATATTTATGATAAGATAATTTGCCTTTGAAAAACATATGTAAACATGTATTATAATTATTACAACTAGCATTCAATTTAAAAGAACAAAATCGCTGCAGTATTTAGTTTGCATCACATTCAAGTCAAATTTAAATTTTATCTATTTATGAAAATTTTGTCTCCTTCGCATTGGTTCCAAACAGGCACTTTTCGAAGGCAAATTTTGGGATATAGATATAGAAATTCTGTCTATATGTCCTATGGGTTGGCAATAATATTAATATAACGTCAATCTTTTATATTTTCTCTCCTTTGCTTTTGTTTTCAAGGACAAGAAGAAGTCGTTTGACGAGTGCGAGTTGCTATTTTTAAAAATTGATTTTTCCAATTGTTCGATATTTTGGATTTTTTAACTAATGAATATGACGCATAAATGACAATGCTCTCGGCGATGTCTCGCTGCACGTGTCTATCGCATGTTTCACTCGCACTCGGCACATCGTATCAGATGCGAGCGAGAAAAGACATCGCACGCGTGAATTACAGATTCGAATATTGTTGTTGCTCATCCCTGAAGTAAATCAAATGTCAAAATGTTGACCAGCGGGTCTTTGTAGCCAAATTTAAAAAAAATGTGTTGCCGAATCGAGTTTTCTACAGAAAAGAATTGAAAAATGTTAAACAAAGAATATTAAAATGGTGATGAAATTCAATTAAAATTAACTCATTAAGTTTCAAAACTATCTTCAAGATATCTTCAAGAAATCTAATCTGTATACACCGATCTAATTATTACACGTCATGTTGTTATTAAATTTTGGCAAAAACTCAATAATAATACTAGGATGTTGCATATAATGTGAATGTGTTATCTAAAAGCAAAAGGACTTTAAATAGGATATTTCTTTGTATTCATGTATCTTTCTGTTTCTGGCATAAAACAATAATATTTTTATTTTTTTTAATTCTTGATATCGTCATTCAAGCCTTAGTTAGTTTTGGTGAACTCAGTTTTTCAGCAACAGATTTTTAATCACCTGAAGCATTATTACATAATTTTATCATCACCTGTGCTACTCTACTAAGCATTCTCTTTCAGTTTAATCCAGTTTTATTAGCATTATGTACTTGGTCATGTGTATATAAATTTTCTAAAATTATTCTCTTTTTTGTAAAAATAGTAATAATAATCTGATCGTTTCTAAAGATGATTATATTTTTAAGTATCTCTTTTTTATATTTTCGATAGACATATTTCTTTTATGTGTAATTTTATATCCAGAATTATTTTTTTCTATAAACTACGCAAAATAACCAGCGTAAATCTAGAAATAAGTATATAGAAGTATGCTGTCAATATATCATTGTTGTGATCAATAAGTATAGTGAATTAAATCTTTACAAATATGTTTCAAAATATTACAATTTGTTACAATTTTATTTTTATTACATTAATACAATTTGTTAAAAATTACATTTTGGCTTCAATAGCTCTATATTAATTAATTCTGTCTTTATTTAGTTATTATTGTTAGTTTTAGGTCTAAAGAGTAAAATCTTTTAAAGTAATATATTATTCTAATATCAAAATAAATTAGGAATAATCAACTTAATTTAAGAATATTTATTTACTTTCATTTTTTCACAAGAAATGCAAAACATAACCATGATTAATACAATTCTGAATAGTTTACAACTAAAAACTGTATATTACTAATATTTTTAGAATATAATAAGACAAGTTCATTGTTTTTGCATCAAAGTGTTATATTTTAATCTTCTTTTTTTCGGTGATTTTAATAAATATAATGATATATGACAACTTAAAATATTTTCTTCTTCTTTACAAATATAACGAATCTACAACGATGATAAATTATAATTATTATGATCATAAATGTGAGAATATGAATCGTCAATGGACAATTTTTGTTGAATGTAAATTGTGGTTTTAAAAAATTACTGATCATTTCCACAAGTTCAAACATTAAAAATTACTGCACCAGATGCTCCTCGCGCTTGGCAGCTATCGAGTAATGCATCTCAATAAATAAAAAAAAATGTTGCAATATTGGAACAGTGGATAAATAAAGTTTAATGAAGTTTTTTTTCAAAAATATGTATTTCACGGCTTATATTATTAATTTAAAAACAGCGAAAGGCAAACTCGATGTCACATGCAGCACTTTTTAAAAACGGTAATGGGGAAGACTACCACTTGCGAGCTCTCGCATATTACGGAAAATATTAAGACTAAGATCTAAGACACAGGACTTTCATCTTTGACATTTTTTTTGCAAATCAACTAAAAAATGGAAGCATCCTCTTCGATTAAAATATCCAAAAAGTGTCTTCCCATCATCTGTATTGAGATTGATAGGCGGAGCTAAAAAAACGCACGATGAAGAAATACTCCACCCCCAAGAATATCAAGTCTAAAAGAAAGGTTAAGCTAACCGTATTGAAATACATTACATATATGTTAATATTAAATATAATAATAGTATACAGTAATCCCCCCGATAACCCTAAACTTGGGACCGCGTTAATTAAAATCTTCAAGTATTATATATTTGTTTTATTAATTGTTGATAAAAATCATTTGATTTCGTTGCATACGCCACTGCATGATCGGGATGCAGGAGGAATAAAAAAAGGATCCCATACCAATATTATTATGACCATTTCACGCCGCCAAGTGCGAATCGAATTGACCTTATAAATTTATTATGACATGTTTTAATGAATTGGCAAATTTGCGGTGCGGGTCGTGCAGCACGAGTCCGGCTGTTATCCTCCATCTCGAGCCAGCCAACACCAAAGGTTACTCGGATCCTTCTATGCCGAACGTGTGTGGGGTGCGGGAGATCCTTCCGAGGCTCTCACGCATCCAGCGTTCGACCTCATAAACATGTAAAGATGCACTGAAATAACTTCCTAATATAGATTGCTATTTGTGTAAGTCACGTTTCTTCTTCTATTGTCGTATTCATATTAAAAATAACACTTGATGATACATAAATCTCCGAATCTATCCACGCGATATAAATTTTAATAAAGTAACCGAAAATCTTAAAATCCACTTATGATACTTGAGTCTCTAGTGCTTGCGAACAATTAGAGCGAAATGAAACATTTCTGCTAATGTCATTTCTTAAATTCTTCATACATTCCAGTGCTCTGAACATTCGCGGCAAAGTTTTCAATTTAATTTGTATGCAAATTCAGACATCGCAAATAATGACATCATTAAAATTAGTGTAAATTCCTTCTTTTCAGTTTATACATTATTCAGCATTATTCCATAATTGCTACATTATTAGGGAAACTAAAAATAATTTGCGCATTTTTTAATCGATATTTACGGAGAGTTTTTGTTAAAATAATGAGATTTTTTTAAAGAACCCTTTTCAACATTATATTTTTACATTAATTTAGGTTTTTAACCCTTAAGCTGACGGTGGATTCTATTTTTAATAAAGCTTATTAGCGAGCATAGGTAGTAAAGCTATTAATGAAATTTATGATCGATGATTTTCTATAAGGATAACTGTAAAAAAAATAATAATGATGTATATAAATTGCTGGTTAACTCAAATACCTGCTCAATCATTGAATAATAATAAATATTGTAGCAAGCAAATAGTCCTTCATCGGTGAAATCGAATTAAATGAGTATTGGACTTAGTTTGAAGTATTCCAGGATAACAAAATTGAGCAAATACAATTTTTTGTTGTCCAAAAAAATAATTTAAGGACTAGGAGTTTTTATCACGATTATTTCATTTTTTATGTTTAAGGATTACAGACTTCTTTAATGAATCTTTAAATTTCGCGGGCTCGACGTACCTTGACTTTAGTGTCATGGAAGATTTTGGAAAAAGAACTTTATTGTTTTTTGGGTCGTTTCTAGTTGCTTTCGTGTATTCGTCGATTTTTTATTTATGTAAAAAATGTAAAATGTGGAAAGAAATTTTGGCAAAAATAACAGCATTTTGATGCCTCAGCCTCCGTATTCATCTAACAAGACCCCCTCAAATCCGTCCTATTTTTGAAGATGAAAAATAAACATTAATGAACGGCGTTTTCCCAACAATGAGAAGATACAGTTGAAAATTGCGTCCTACTCTGAAAGAGAGAAAATATTTTATGTATAAATAAAACAATGTACACTAAACATTTAAAATAACACGGTCCACCAAAATGAACAAGATCCCAGAAACAAAATATTTTAATATGTTTTTTCAATTTCGCGCATTGCTAAGAACATAATTTTATGTCACAACAGCCAATGACCAATGGGTAAAAAGGTGAACAAAATATCGCCATTTTTCAATAAAAAGCTGTTTTAATTCACGAGGGATGGCAATTTACTAAGTACAACATTTTCTCACTTAAAATTCCAACCTAAAACAAGCCTTAAAATTCCAAAAACCACAGACTAATACGGTTTTTTATGTCTAATACACCCTTTTGCAAATCAAATACAACTTTTTACAAATCAAATACAGCTATTTACAAATCAAATTGACCCTTTAAAAAATTAAGTTAAACAATTAAAAAGTTTGCAATATATAACCTTTTTTTCAGTTCCTAATTAGCTAAGATTCGCGGTACTAAATACAGTGGAATCCGTTTTTTACATTTTTGAAGGAACTTTTTAAAAAAAGTATATATATTGAAAAATATTTAATTGTTTAACTGATTTTTAAAAGGGTGCATTTGATTTGCAAAAAGGTATTTGACCTAAAAAAACTGTATCAAGAAATGTATGCACAGAAGTGGCTAACAGATTTCCCAATAATAAGAAATTCAACATCACAGTACAATAATAACGAACAAAATGCTCCATTAGATTGAAACACATTAGACGTTACGTTAGTCCTAATTAAAATACATAGGAATAATATTTTCTATAATTTATTTATTGGGATTTTATTATTACATTTTACAAATTTTTTATACCACAATATAAAGCTTATTCAAAATAACGCGATATTTTATATGTAGGAAACCAATTTTCATTTTTTTATGAGTTCTATTATTTTTAATGGAACGTATCTACCGTGTAAAAAAAGAATTGAGTGGATTTGATTTGTTGAGTTTGAAAATTTTATATTTATATGTGTACTTAATCATTTTTGATCATTAGTCGTCTTTAAAACATTTCGCCTGTGCAAAAAGAGAATTGTTCGTATTTTCTTATATATATATTGAGTAAAAAACCACACCAAAGAGGAATTTAGAACCGAAAAATGATTTCCACCTAGTGATGAGTAATGGCATAGCATCGTTTACACTCGGAGAGGTCAACGTCTACTTTCTACAGGTGTATAAAACGCAAACAGACTTGACAGGCGAGTTAATATGATTAAATGTGTTTCGTAGGGTGTGTCTCTTTACTAAACCTGTCGGTATTTATGATGTATCGCTATGAAGTATACTAAAATGTCGCCTGGAGGTCACCGAGGTCAACGGAACCGTCAGACATCGCTGTAACTGAAACGATATCAACACTGAAACAAAATAATTTTAATCGAATCTGTCAACTTTTCTTCGTGGCAGCTATCTAAAGTGCAGTGTACCCTTTCACCGGTGATTTGTCTGGAAGTGCATTCTAATGTCGGTCTCCGCATGTGCATTCCATTAGATAGATCGACCGATGCATACGTGAAGTAATCGATCTGGACACATTAATCGTGCGCTTCCACCAGTTGACTATTTTATGGCTGTGACCGGTCACATGGTTTCCGTGACCCCCCGTGGGTTCCTCGTGTGTGCTTTCTCCGGATTTATCTGTACGTTGTCCACAATAACTATTCCATAAATTGTTCGGTAATTTTTATATGGGACTGCAGCTACGTAAACTCATAAACCATCCGGTAACATTTCAAAACAACCCCGTTTTATGATATACGACGACGTATTGAGTTATACAATGAAAAATGGAAAAACTAATATGCAGTCTTTGATCTACATATACAATAGAACCTCGATTATCCGGACTAATTGGGAATGAAGGTAGTCCGGATAAGGACAAATCCGGATAATCGAAAAAAATCATAATTGATGTTAAAACACGGAGTATATTCAGTATGAATATTTTTTTTATTTAGTTTTATAAAATAATAGCTTTAATATTAAATTATTTTTTAGCTTCAGAATGTGTATGACCAATATGTATCCCCTCGCAAATCTCTTCTTCGTCTTCTTGGTCATGTTCCTCTGAAGCAGATATTGTATTTCCTCATCATTCAAAATTTGGAATCCAGGATCGTTTGCATCGCAATTTAACCACTCGGTTATATCTTCTTCGTCGCAAGCAGCACATATTGAAATTTGAGCTATTGCTTTCGCGATGTCCCCTACATCACTTTCTATCACGTTACTGGAACCTACAGATGGTCTTTTCAAAATTTTGTTCCATGATTTTTTCAAAGTTGACACATCTAAAGAATTCCAGCTATCTGCTGTCATATATCAACAATCTTTTAAATTTATTTTCTTGTGGAAGCTGATAACTGATTCATTATTATTTTCGTCTGCTAGCAATACTCGTCGAAGCATCTGTTTTCTACATAAGGTTTCTATTACACCCTGATCCATCGGTTGTATTACAGATGTGACATTTGGTGGAAGAAATTTTACCGTAAACATGTCATCGATCTGGTTTAAACATTCAATAGATGGGTGGGACGGTGCATTGTCTAGTAATAATAACGTTTTTCCCCTTTTATCTATGGGGTTTTGATGTTTTTTCACTTCTGGAATAAACTGTTTTTCATACCATCGTTAAAAAACTGCACCATTCATCTAGGCTTTTTTCTGATGATCATATTTAACCGGAGGAAGACTATTGATATTTTTAAAGCATCTAGGGTTCTTTGATTTTCCAATGACAGTGGAAGTCTAGGTCTGCCTGTTGCATTGGCACATACCATTATGGTGACACGTTCTTTACTAATTTTGTAGCCTGGTACAGTATTTTCACGTCTTGATGCTAAAGATTTATTAGGTAGTTTCTTCCAATACAAACCGATCTAATCAGCATTATAAATAAATTCTTCGTCGAATCCTTCCCTCTCTACAAAAATGTTCAATGTGTCAATGAAAGTGTTTGCTGAAGGTATGTCCAGATGATCGTCTTTGTATGAACCACATAAAAATACAATCTTCAACTTCTTCATTTCTTTATTTTTTCATAACTTTACGTTCTATCTTCTGACATTAAACCATTAGTAAACTTTAAGATTTTTTTACTTTGTTTTCACAAAACACGTACGCAGATGTGAAAATCAGCACGTCCGTACACAAAAACTAATTCGTATTTTTTTTTTGTTTATTTTGACCAATCCGGATAATCGAAAATCAGGATAATCGAGGTCCGGATAATCGAGGTTCTACTGTATGTTCTTGTGCTAAATGCAATTATATTTTTTTAATCTCTGGCATTGTTAAACAACTGTTAATATTCCGTGTGCCACATATAGGCTGCCGTTTGAGTTCTAATTCGGAATAAAACTATAATCATCTTATTTGCTCTTGATAAGTCGGTGTATGGACTTCAATCATCACCGACCGTTATTTTCGTCTACGACCGATGATTGCCACTGGAGGCCCACTGTGCACAAAGAGCCTCACAAGCACATCCCACTAATTACGGCGATTTGATGAGTCAAAGTAGATGCCAACAAGACGTTTACAGTTAATGTATCGAGTAATATTTGTGTGATCGAGTATAATGGACCGCGATGATTAAGCGTTATCGCCGACAGATCCATGGAAGTCACGATTGGACAGTGTATTCAATATATGGATGGAATGTTCCAGGAAACAGGATATTTAAACAAATCATTCTAGTGTTTTTAGATTTTTTATTTGAGAAAAATATGATGTATCATTAATATAACCAACTGCTTATTATAATTAAAATAAAACTTAATCGCTAATTACTAAACTTAAAAAAATTATTGGTTAATTACTATCCTGGGAATAAGATAATAGATTGTATACTTTTCCCATTCACTGTTTTATTATTAGTAATAATTATGCATTTAAGAAAAATGATTAGATTAATCAACATATTTTATGAGCCATATAATTTGCAAGAATAAAAACCATTTTCTCAAACATAAATCATCGTCTTCAGTTTTCTTCAGTTATAAGTTATTAATAATTTTATAGTGTACTTAAAAATTTAATCATATTCATTCTAAAATTTAGTTAACGAGTAAAATTCAATAGTAAATCATTCGCTTTTAATATAAAAAAAAATATAATAGCACTTTAATCGAACTTTTATAAAATTGAGCATCACTGATGAGCTTGATGTCCGCATTAAGCTCTAGTTTATCCGTATGTGGATTATCCGGCTTAAGGGTGATCTAGGCATGAGGAAAAATACATAACCGAATTTAATTTTTAAGTGCAAATTATTTTAAAAAAATATGTCGATTAATATTATATATTTATTTATTATAATTCTTAATGATATATTTTAATACATAATAATTATTTTAAATACAAATACAGTCAATTTATCTATTTAATTTAAAGTTTCTTGTATTTTATTTGTATTTATTAACCTAGCCGTGCCGATGGGGTATATTTGGGACTCTAAGTTGATGATTTTTCTTGAATAACTCTTTTAACATAAATTCTACATGTCATAAACTTGTTTGTATATGTCTAAAGTCTAAAGAACCATGATTATTAATAGAATTAACTGTAATGCCATCTATCCATCGCCGAATAAATAAAACAATGATCGAAAAGGCTAAAAAAAAACTTATCAATGGACTGTTAATGTATTTTAATGTAATTATTCGGGTATTTTATTTATCTGTGAACATTCTTCTCTCCATTAGATCGTATTTTATAATTCATGAGATATGTATTAACATGGTTTTTCAATTAACTGACTATGAAACTATGTAAAAAAATAATTAATTGAATTATCATGTCTTCACGTTTACCATATATGATGCTGGGGTTTTAAAGATATGAATATCCATTTAAATCTATCGTCAATATCTCCGGAAAATTCAGATGCGTTGAGTGTGTCAAGGATAGTGATACGGAATCGTGATAATAGAATTCTCCCACCGATTCCGGTTCTCACGTCAGCCATATTTTACCCACATTAAAATTCCATCTCACATTTCCCAAAATTAAAAGAACATAATAAATTATCTATCTACACCTCATTACGATGCAGACAAATGAGGGCCGCTCGGAGGCGCGCGATTGGCGGAGCGATAGGGGGCCGGGGCACCCCCCGGACCGAGTCGGTCACGTGGTGCCGGACCGGTTATCAGGCTCGATCGCCTGTTTGTATTTTTAATCGCATTGTTGGCCCCCGTATCTCGGCCGGCACATCTTATTAGTCCAAACAAAACAATGGCGGGCCGGGACTCTTCACGAGCTCGTTATGCGCCGTTTTGGGAGAACGCAACGGCCCGTTCACTGCGCCCTGTAATTTCGTGTCATTTTCGTAATTTGAATCAGATTGGGGCACCACACACTTGGTATTGCTCAGAGGTCTCATAAGTGCGTCAAGGTTTCGTCGGTATCTAGTCGATTTCCAATAATACAATGTGGGATAATGACCTGGACTTCCAACACATCATCTAAGCTGCGCTCCAATTTCTAGCAAAAACGAAAGCTCGTTACAACCCTTCTGTTGTTTTCGAGTTTATTCAAATTCACATTCATAATTATTGAAACCATTTTTTACAACTATTAAACCATAAATTGACATATATAGTGTTCTAGGTGCCGCTTTAGTATGCGGTATACCGTAACGGTTCTAGTTTAGTATACGGTCTACCTTTATAACGCTATATTTATTCATTTGTTTTGTAGTTGTGGTTCTTCCACTGAATTAATATTACATAAATTCGACAAATATCTACAAAAATCGCTATCGCCTATATAATTTGTAAATGGATATATCGATTGGTGATAGATTCGATAAAGATTCTAAAGACTTTAAAGATACAAGGGGAATGAGTCTCTCATACTAAAATTCCCTTAAATGTTCAGTTGGATTGAAATTGATATTATTTGTTTTATAAATATTTATTCAATAAAGAATAGAAGGCATTAAATTTAATAATTCCAACGAGCCAAACTACCCACATCAATTTTATTTTTAAATACATGCGGAGGTAACGTGTGTCTTCCTCTTACATACCCCCTGGACAGTGTTATAAAGAATTACCTGAATTCATAGTTTTCGTCGGACACCTATCTGACTATTGACTTAGCTCAGTCGCAGTTCACTTGCATTATCGAAATATATGCATGTTACTTACAAGCCATAACACTGGTTAGATCAGTGATTTCCAAAGTGTGAGCCGCGGTGTCGTCATAAGGGCGACGCGAAATATTCAATTAAATAATTCGGCAAATTTGTTGGAATTCCCAATTCTCAAAATTCTTTTTGCGCTCGCTTTTCTCAAGAAGGTCAAAAAATTTGAAAAAAATCTGATGTATTAAGGGGCCGCGGAAAAATCTGTATTTTGGAGCCGTAAACTCTGTCGAAAAATCTGTATTTAAAGGAGCCGTAAACCGAAAAAGATTGAGAACCTCTGGGTTAGAAGACAAATCTAACCATATATGGTTAAATACCAAAATTTCCATGTTGAAGAAATGAAAGGTGTTGGTTTTCATCGATTTTATTTAATAACACCACGATCACATTTGTTGAAAAGCGTTAAGAAAGCACAAAGAGGCTGGTTTGTTTTCGGCACTCCTGAAATACGCACGTCGTATATATCAAAATAATTAATAATATAAATTATATTAAATTTGTTGCTGTTGTTTTTTTAATTATAATAATCAGTCTGTTGCTATAAATGCATAGCAAGAACTAATGAACTTATTATACCGCGTTCTAACGGTAGACCGCATCCTTAAGCGGAACGGTTTTCTTGTACTCTCATAATTGTTTATTTCACTCCTTCAGCGATCCTCTCTTAATTTCCTCGATGTTGGCAAAATTAAAATTCTGCTTGCTTTTATAAAAAGCCAGTTGACGTCATTAACTCAACAGTCACAGCGGCTTGAAAACAACCGCGTCGTCAAGTCAAGATATTGATGATTTTTTTATCAATGTTTTGACTTTTTTTTATAAAAATGGATTATGCTTAAAAATTTCGTCTATGACGATTTAATGATTTATATTAAAAGAGTTATTCGAGAAAAATCAAAACCTTGGGTACCAAATAGGTCCTATCGGCAAGGCTGGGTTAAAAAAATGGATTGACAATAAAACCAAAGAATTCACACGAAATGTTATTAGTCGAGAATGAGGCTAAACTATTTTTTTTCGACACGATTATGGTATTACATTATGAATTTCGGCATGAATTCAATAGAAATGAGTCCAGGCAATCAAATAATATTAATAGAATAATAATAAAAAAGCGATTTCTGACCGAAAATTCGGTTTTTTATTTCTTACTATATATTTCTTATCAATGTATTATTTTCGGCCAATAAATAAGTATCGATACCATATGCAAATATAAAGAAAACTCTTTAAAAATCAATCTGTAGACTACATTTGACTGAAAACTATATATTTAGCAATGGCGGTTAATTAAATTCTTTAAGACGAAATAGATAAGTGCTAACTCGTCAGAGAAATGGCGAAAGTTTCAACGATGAAAGAGTTTTACTCAGTGTGAAAAATAACGTGTCAGTTTTTCAATATCGTCCAAAATATTAAACTTAGCAGATAATGTACATCTAGATACAATATTAAACGTTAATATTAGACTTTAGAGACTAATTTTAAAGGGCTTACAAAAATATTCGCGTAAAACATAATCATTTTTTTTTAATAAAGCATTATTATTAAATATTATTGGATTTATGTGAAATATTTAATTAAAAAAATCATATATTAGCTTTCAATTTTTAGTTTTCGATTGACATTTAATTTTATGAATCTCTTCAGTGTTCGCTTATGCGTATATGTATTTACGTTTCAGTAAATGTATGCTGAAATTCGAATTCCGTTGCGCTTTTTCACTCGAATGTCGTATTTTCGCAACTAAAAAAAATCATTGGAGTATCTGCTTTGTGTAAGCTGGTCGAGTGGCCCTTATATTAGCTTTATTCCGTGTTTTGTCACTAATAAACATTTTTTTTATTATTTAAGTATAAATTCCACGATTAACATTTCAATTTTAATATTTGGGTCGAAATTCAAGGATTTCCGATAAATTCAATTCCGGGTTAACCCATATCCTCTTAAATCGACCGTGGATTAAAGCAGCTTTTCATCGATGGGACCCCGTGCGAAATCCTTGATAATCCTCGAGCGCAAAAAATAACTTCCATTTAATTAAACCCCGTGAATAAAACACGAAACGGCAAATATTTGAATGCGACAAAGGACATTTGATGAGGATTCAAAGCGTCTAATATACATACGACGACAGTGAGGCAGCAGGACAAACTTAGTCTCCCATCGAGCGCTCATTTCGGAGCCGCGCTAGAGCGTCTTGTAAAAGTTGCGCCAACTTCCACAATGAGAAACTTGCGATATTGTAAGAAGTCGATGTCGGCAACTAACTTCCCCCTCCCAGAAGTCGAATGCACTCAGTGTCGGTTGGTAGCTCTGAATTCTCAAAGTTGGTAATGCCCGTGCCGTAATTAGCCCGGCTACCTCCGACGGAACAATAACTTTGCCTCCTATTTAACACATTTTAGCTGCTGGCAAACAAAACTTGATTCGCCGTAAATATGATTAATATTCGCGATATGGCTCGTCGGAATGGAGTTTTATCCTCCAGCGATCGTTCCCCACTATCTCTCTATGTCTATTGTATGATTTTTGTACGTGAAATGAAAGATTTATATCGCGGCGTTTATTGGAAACGATTTCTTGTCGTGTATCCCCCGTTTGTGATCAATGGTTTCCTGTTACCGAACATTTTTCTATAATATGGACAAATCATCAGAAACGTTGACAATTTAATATCATAAATCATATTTTACAATTTTATTCTAAAATTTATTTCATACCTATATAAATCAAACTTTTATTTATTTGCAGGTGAATTAAAAGTAGTCAATTAATTAATTTTTGGATATTTAAAAATGTTAAAAAAAACAATCATGCCACTATATATAAAGTAGTCGTAAAATTGATTAAGGATAAAAAATAATCAAATATTTTTTCCTCAAAAGGATCCCACACCATCGATCCGTTTTAACGCAAACTTAAAAGCACAACTTTTCTCGATGATATTCTTAATTAAATAAGTATTCAAATAAATTTGAGTTTATAGTTGGCGCTTAATTCAAAGTCAATTCAAGTCGATGAGCTTTTAGTTTGCATCAGCTTGTGTCTATATCACATGAAATATTTTAATTAATCTATATTTATTTATTCTTTTTATTATACAATTATTTAATAATCATATTTGTGAAATCAACACTATATGGTTAAAATCAGTTAAAATGTTGTCATATTTTTCCTACGTGCATTTAATGTTGATGTTTTTAGTTCTTTCAATGATAAGGATATAAATTCGGCAAAGTGCTTAATTAGTGAATGCTTGCAAGTTTCCATGACACCACGATTCAGTTATGTCTAATCCATTGTAATGATCTTATGAAAGAGTGACTTTAACCTTTTCCACTCAAAAGCAATTAGCTTTGTTTAAAAAATATACGAATTTGTACAAAATATATTTATATTTAACAGAAGTGAATTAAAAATATCATTTATAAATAATTAATTAATGATTAAATATTTTTTTACTAATTCAAAATTAAAAAACTTGGTTCACTAGCTTTGGCCTACTGTCTAGAAATACTGACACGTGTTCATTCAAATGTGTATGACCATGATTTATGAAATGAAATTTTTGGTTCACTTTGATTAAAATATTTGCGTATTTTTTATTATGATAACAATTATAAATTAGGCATATAATAGGAAATATTTGCTTTCATTTTCTATCAGAACCGCAAACAATGCAATCCCTATACAGTCAACCCTCCTATAGCGTTTTGCGGCGGTTTTTTGTATAGCGTTCCCTCCTATAGCGTTCGTTTTACAAAACGCAATATTTTCAAGGTTAAATTAAAATTTTCGTAAATATATTATTAATGTGCATTTTAAATATGTACGTGCACTAGCGAGGTAAAGAGGCGGGTGTTTGCCTCTTTACCTCGCTAGGCGTGTTCTGTTCTTTTTTGGTGAATCACCGTCTAAAATAGTTCCAGGGATATTCATCACAATACAGTTAGAAGATATTTATCTACTTGTATAGTCGTGGAACAAATTATGATCAAGTAAATCGATGCATACGATTTTTAAGGCATTATGTATGTATGTGTAAAAGAGGTTTTCAATCATTCTATTTTTTTATAAATTGAGCAACTGGTATTAAAAAAATCTCTATTGAACGTGATATTAGATGACTCTGACAGTAATTAAATGCATAATTACCCTATTTAAATTGTTCACCATTTTTTTTATTACTTCGATTATTGTTTGTTTTTAATATATTTTTATTTTATAAATAAAACATATTTCCGAAAAGGTTTCATAATTTATATTTACCTTTTTATTATTTATTCATCATATGCTAAAGCATTTTAAAATAATTAACTAAAAAAACTGTCCCTTTGAACTCCCCTGGCACATCTGATGCGAATGAATAAACTGAAAGGTATATGCGAGGTCAATACCCCCTCGCGCATGTAGGCACGAGCAAATATAAAAATATAAAAAATTGTCAAATGTTTGATTTACTTCAAATCGCAAAGAAAGTTAAAAAAAACCTAACCCCAAATTTTGTAGGAATGCCTAACTTTTTAAAGCGTTTTTTTCTATAGCGTGGTCCCTATCTGAACGTTATAGAAGGGTTGACTGTACTTCTTTTGTTTATCAATCGCTATCAGATGTACATTGACGTGATTTAATCGCTGCTCTGGATCCACAGAATGTCTATCTCCTTTTTTATTAATCTTTCCCTGTGACTTTTAATCAGTTGAATAACTAGTCTATCTACAAATCGTACATGAGTCAGTGGTTTTTAGTTTCTTTTTAGCTTATTTTTTATAGGTTCTAATAATCAATAGGTTATAAACAACTGGTTAAAATATTTGGCCCTACTATTCTAACACTGTTAGTAAAATTATTTTTGTGAAAAATTATTAGACAAAGGGTACGAAATTTTGACAAATTTGAAGTTCTTGATGACTTGGGATTAATGAATGTTGAATTCTCTTCATCGTCTGTCTCATCGCTAGAGTATGGATATTTCATTCGTTTGTGAGTGATGATTTGACTTCCACTATCTGTTTCATTGCCGAGCAAATTGTTTTCGCCAATGTCTATATCATCACTATTTCCATCATTTTTTAGACATTTTCGCAGTTCTGAATGAATGTGCTATTAATAATCTTTCGTTAACTTTCACAATCATCACTATTATAATTAACATTATCAAACGTAAAAGGGCCCTCATCACTAATATCGAAAAAATCATTGTCCAAAGTATCATTGAATTTGATAACAAAAGTTTCATTATTTTTTATTATTTTCCATTGTTTATTATTTAATTATAAACACTATTTCACTGATTTTACTGTTTCACTATTTTTATCAATTAATTATGTATGTAATGGAATTAAAAAAAAATAGTTCCACAATACAAAAATCAGGGTACATGGATTCGGATAACTTTCCGACAGAAGAAACCGACCGACTGCTCCAAAAATATTGGCATATGAAAAATATCGATAAATGCAAACATAATTCTAAGAATTAATTACGTGTAACTATAAATTTAAATAATTTTTTTTTGGATTATTCCATATTTTGCAACCCTTCTTGATACTTCGAAGCAATAATATTTTGTAAAATTTAGCTGCGTCCCATTAAAATCGGCACATAACTTATTTCGTCTTTGGGCCATAAAAGCTGGCCTTCAGAGCTGCCTACCAAACTCACTTTGGCCAACAGTTATAGCCTTCAGAGTGGAAAAGGTTAAGAGGTATGATAACTTGATCCAATGCATGGATCAACAAAGAAAGTAATATTATTGGTTTAATTATTTTATGCTATGAGCTATGATTATGTGATTGTATATTACTAATTAATTATTATTCTATTTCTTATTTTTTATGTATCTAGTGAATTTTCAACATAATGGACCTTCGAAAAACAATAGTTATATATATTTTACACAAACTAATATTATTAACGTAACTAATTTAATTATTTTAGTATATATTAACGTATAATATTATTTGTGAAATTCGGCAAATATTTATTAAAAGGAATAGCAATTTCATCTGTGGCCTAAAATATATTGGAAACTGGAAACTGTATAATTAAACATGATTGTTCAAATTTCAATAGTTAATTTAAACTATATTCCTTTTGTTATAGTTGAATGGCTATTTATTCTATGACAGCTTCGCATAATTTATTATGGAAATATTTGATATAATAATAGTTTATCATAATATACATTAGAAATATTTCGGATGAATATTGCGTTACGTAATTTCGCCAAATTTTTTTAAATTAAATGATTACGCATCCCGTCGACGTTTCTGCGACGGCATTTATTTTTTGCGAATTTATTTCGCGCTTTAATATAAATCTGTCATTACTCGCAATGCTGACTTCCTTTAGCGAAACGTTGATACTATTATTTATTTTTTGCTCTAACGTACACATTATTATTCTCTCAGAGACATAAATTTGTCATAACACCTAATTAATATGTCAAAAGGTTTCCGGGAATTTCGCCAATTTGCAGCAAAAAAAAATATATAATAAAATATCTAAAATCCTTCGCGCATTTTTATGTTTCCTGTTTGAAATATTTATGCGAAAATTCATAAATTCGAATACGGCTCGAAACAAGGCTACCGTATTTAGGGCAAATTGAAAAATTAGATTCAATCTTCTCGGAAATAAATCACACGATTACACCTCGTGACTAATCACGTCACATCACATCACTAGATACGCGCCGCGCGCACACATGAAACAGAACGAAGCGGCAAAAATAAAACAAAGGCAGGTAACATATGCAGGTTGGGATTAAATAAAAAACGCAATAAAAATAAGTACGAAAGTAAACTGCGGGCTTAAACGGTTGCCCCGGGGCTCTGTGTGGCGGCTAAAGCTAAAGAGCCGTCGACAACAAATGATTTGCGTGCTAATATATGCCAGTTAATTAATTATTTTAATTCATACGCTCATTGAATAGCATGAGCGCAATATGTTACTGCCGCCATTGATGCAATTGCGAATTTGTATAATGCATTTATTGTGCGAATAATCCCATTTGTGATACGTACAATAAATTAAATTATCGGAATTCGGAATATGTAATGAGAGGGTTCGAAATAATATCAATTATTTCAAGATAAAAGCCTAAAAAATACTTGTTTGCGTGAACGTGAGAATAAAATTATTTCAACCAGGTTTTCTTTACATATATTAAGCAAGGTCATTTATTAAAAGATATTAAAAGATTATTAAGGATGATAAATTCGTTGTTACAAATAATATATAGTCGTCCCTTGAATAACACGGGGGATATTTTTCACTGAACTGGTAATAAGTACACAATGCTCATCTAAAATTAAAAATAAGTTCCACAATAAAACAGCGTAAATCAAAGTATATTCAATCTTATAAAAATGCTTAAAACTACGCAATAAATACCATAGTATGAATAAATGTTGAACCAATTAATGGAAGCAATACCAAATTTGCCATTAACCAAGCCTTGCCGATGGGGACTCCTAAGCTTTTGATTTTTCTCGAACAATTCATTTAATATAAAACCTACATATTACTAACTATTTGTTTAAAAGAGTCTAACAAAAAAATATTATAAATAATCGTTCACTTTATTGTCCGCAATTGCGAAAAAATAAAAACAACAATATTCGCTTCTGTAGCCACGGGCGCGATGATTTTTCTCGCTTCCATCCATAACGATATGCCAAGTGCCACTGAAACGTATAATAGTGATAGTGCCACGAGAATTTAGCGGTCGGTCTATCGATGGCGTGTCCCAGTGTGCGGTGTCATATTGATTAGTTAAAAAATCCAAAATATCGACCAAATTATGAAGCGTATCATGAATAACTATTTTTATCCTTAGAATAATACATTTTTTAAAAAAAGTCAAGATATTTATGAAGGTTTCATCAATCAGGATCAGTTAAAAGAGCAAAATCAGTCAAATATTGTATTAATAAAAAAAATAAAAATAAACACTAGAGAAGAACGTAAAATATGCTATAAAACCCCTCATTTAAATAGAGATCAAACTGCACAGTATTTATTCAAATTAGCCAAAAGCTGAAAAAGAAGATAATAGATTTTTTGCAAAAAGTAGCGCATAAAATTTAAGATGCTGTTGGAAAAATCTGCGCGAATGTTTTAATATACAGGAAACCCTCCCATAACACGGTATCCAACAACGTGGTTCCGCTGTAACACACGCATAGAATAATTTAATCAAGATATTGATCGAGAATTTCTTAATAACTTTACTTGAAATGCTTGGATTTTATAATTTATAATGGAAAATAGACCCCCTTCGGACGACGCGGTTGGTTTCGAACCGCCGTGACGGATCGGCTAGATAATCTTTTTCCACACATATCTTTCGCCGTTTTATATTAGTATAGTATTTCTAATATTGAGTGTTTTATTTCTGTATTTTTTATACAAGGTTTATTTTGTTAATAAAGAGATAATTTGAGTGCATCACTCAGGTTTGTATTATCATAAGTTTCATACATTGTATCATTATATTGTAAAAAAAATGTTGTTCATTCCTGGTATAGAAGGTTATTTACAAGTATTAACACTTTACCAATTTTCACTTTTGATCTAATATTTTGTCCGTTGTATCGATTTTTTACTGTATTTTATTACAAATATTCTCATATAAAAACACGATGTATTATTTATGCAAATATCGTTCACGATTTGCAACCACTGGATCATAAGACGCTATATGCATTATAATGAAATCCATTAAAATCCTTTTAAAACAAAATCATAGCGATTTTATGACATCAAAGCTGATTCATGGGTCTCGGCGGATTCGAAAAGAATTCAGCGAATTCCAAATAAGATTTATATATGAAAAAAAATGTATCAGAGAATTCAGCCTCGATGAGAAAAAGGATACGAATTTAAATTTTATAACTCGGCTTTATGCTAGATTAGATACATGCAACGTCTATCGGATAGAGGTCCAACATCGTTTGTTTGTATTGTTTTTTGAGCGTGATCGTCCCCATGGCGCTGGCTCCCGACAATGCGCCTCGGAAGAGACGCCTGGAGATTTT
The DNA here is from genome assembly GCA_022495035.1 of Philopotamus ludificatus. Taxonomy (NCBI): domain Eukaryota; kingdom Metazoa; phylum Arthropoda; class Insecta; order Trichoptera; family Philopotamidae; genus Philopotamus; species Philopotamus ludificatus. The sequence goes on along the minus strand of JAGXCT010035450.1, from coordinate 78,410 downwards.
TATCAAAAAATTTGTAACACCACTCCCAATCACAGACGTTGGTAGTCTCTTGTACAAATTGAATTAATACATGTGGATCCGTGGTCTCCAGCCGCGACGCCCGCCACGCCGCGCCAGGTCACCGCGGATTGGTACACTTGACCAGACGAGTCAGAGCCGATTGGAGACTATTTTTTGACATGACATCCCAAATAAAATTTTTTGGCATCGGCCATTGTGAGCGGCGCGAGCGGGAGGGGTGTCAACGGGCGGCGGCTATAAATTGTACGGGTCTTTTTTTTGTCTACTCCATCAATTTTTCATTAGGTATTTTGTTGGAGCTGTCTCGGTAACCGTGAATCGATCGCATTGTATCATTGTTATCGGACGGCTATTGTTGCGGTGGTGGTGGGAGACAAGGTCGCAGCACTGGGTTCAGATTCTGGCCGCGGAATGTTGATGAGGTCGGTGCTTCGTGGCCGCTAGTTTCCTGCAGCTTCTTCTTGATCGATGTTTACCACCGTGCAAGAAATTAGCCGAACCACCGCGTCGCGATGAGGTACGAGCTCCGGCTCGGCCGCTCGTTGTTTACGACTTTGTAGAATTACCACCGGACAAAGAAAAAAGCGACGGTGTGCAGCATGGTCAAGTCCTAAGTACCACTTTCGGCCGGCTGTCAGTCAGGAAGTTTTTTGTTGCGGAATAATAATATCAGGGCTGGAACCGCTACAGATCCATATTTTTATCAATAAATATCGACGCATTCAGTCTTTCTAATAAACAAATAATTTGTAATTATAATTACGTTTTAAATAGACTATAATTATATAAAACATGTCTATGGCATATAATTTTTAAGTTGAGAACTATTGACCTATAAATTCAGTCGGTGTGTTGGAAGCTCGTGATATTCTGATACATTGCAGACATAATTTGTTTATCATTAACGTCAAGAACATATGTATGTGTAATTAATTATTTAGTCTCCATTTTACCATGGATAAATTAATCGGTGTCATTTTTAATATTTATGTGCAAAGTTTTTCGTAATTGTACTAATTATACTAAGATTTGTCTAAACTATATATTTATTTTAGGTTTAATCTCATTTTTAATAAGAGCAAACAGAGCGATGATCTTTAGAACTAATATACGAATAAAATATATACTATAATAAAAGCGATTAGAAATGAAATGTTAGTCTCTCCCACCCTTAGGGCACTTTGCCATCCCGACGGTCCTGGTCTTCCTCCCTAGAACTGCTTATGTCTCCGGCAGATACTTGTCCGATCAACCCTGTATTAATCAGAGTTTCGATAATTGCCCCCTGCTTTACTTGGCTGTCCTAATACAGGTCAGGTCAGGATTCCTAATTCTTTTTTTACATAGGTCTACGACACAGAATCGATCTGGATAACGATCTGAGTCATTCATAGTCCCGCAGGATCTACGAAACTATGATTGACCGAACCGCGATAGCTGCCACATCCGACTCTGACACGCAACAACACTCAATTTGAATTATTAGATTAAATATGGTGTACAAATTGGTGAACATTTTTTTTAAATACAGCCATTCTTCGACTTTTTAGGAGGTAACAAAATATTGCTATGAAAATAATTTATGACAATGAAAATATCAAAATAATATTTCTTCCTCCGAATACAACCTCCATTATTCAAACAATGGATTAAGGCGTGGTACATACATTTAAAAAGTATTACCTACGAAATACATTTAGGCAAGCAGTTGGAGCTGTTGATGGACAGAATAGAAAATAGTAGACGTAATTTTAAAAAGATTACAACATTTATAAAGCTGTTCAAAATATTGGTGATACCTGGAGTGAAGTAGCAATATCTACCATGAGTAACGTATGGAATAAGATCATCCCCCGATTAGTTGAGGAGAGTAGTACACCGACTGAAGAAGTTGACGTAGGTATTTAAGGATTTTATTAGTTTGATTAACAGTCATTTAGCGCAAATGAGCAACGATCTATTGATGAAACTTGAGGACGTGTGAAAAGAAGTTATTTTTCAGAAGAAGAGAAATTAATTAAACAACCCAAGCAATTTGAAACTGCGAAGAGGGTGAATATTTAAATATGATCCGGGAAGGATTATCTGGTCTCGATGCTCAAGACCCTGATTACAACAAGTTTCAACAAGTATGCGCATATTCATTTGACGCATATTTGGGTCTCACTTTTTATCACTGAATGTATACATACTGATCTAGCAAATGAACTAAAACGAAGATGTTAATGTAAGTATTAAGTGGGACCTGATCGTGTACCCATGGCTACTGATAAAGTTCATTTACGCCACTGTATTTGTACAAATTCCAACAAGGAAGAAATGCTACAGAAGAGTGTAAATAAATATTGAAAGTGTTAGATGAAGGTACAGTTTCTGATTGATCGACAACGATACTGTCAAGATCATGTTAGAGCAAAATCCTTTTTTGACAACATCAGAGATTGCAGAAAGGCTTGATTCAGCTCAACCATTTCAGACCATATTCAGAAACTAGGATTGATGTGGAAATATTCGAGATGGGTGCCACATGAGTTAAGTGAGAAGAATTTGAATGATCGAGTCATCATATGCACATCTCTACTTGCACGAAATAAAATCGAACCCTTCATGGACCGAATGATAACCGGGAAATGAAAACATCGTATGGAGAAGAGCATATTGTGAATCCGGAATACCTACCCCCCCCCAGCTCTAAACCGAAGTTGAGACTGAATAAGAGAAGGTTGTGTATATGGTGGGACATTCGAGGATCAATACATTTTGAACTGTTTGAATGAACTAAATTCGGAGAGGCACTGACAGCAATTGAATAATTTAAAAACAGCACTCCAAGAAAAGACAGGACATCATCATGCTTCATGATAATGCTACACCACATACTGTTTTGGGGACTCGCCAGAAACTTGCAGAGCAAGGCTGTGCAAATTCTGTCGCATCCACCATACTCCCTGGACCTAGCACCTTCCGATTATGACTTGTTTCTGTCTTTTAAAATTTTTTTGGAGGGCAAAAATTTCAAAAATGAAGAAGATATCAGACAAGCACTAGTTCAATTTTTCGCCTCTAGGATAAGGCATTTTTTAATAATGGGATGTACAAATTATCATCACGCTGGGAAGAAGTCATATATAATGATGGAAATTACACCCATCCCTCGCTTAAAACGGTTTCAGTTTTGTTGAAAAAAATTTTTTTTCGATTAAATTTTGCTTTGTAGACGTTAGACTTTGTAGGGACTTGGGAGAAATTAATAATATCGGACGTTCAATGAGAGGTGAGGGATTGGAAGATTTAGCTATCAACGAAATTGATGAATTGTTTGAAGAACAGGAGTTAAATGAAGCAAAATTAATCGATATGATCACAAGAGTTCCTCCTGAAATCAGAAGCGATACCGAAAGTGAATTTCAACGATTACTTCTAAAACAATAAAAGATGGGTTGCGAATGGCAAGAAATATAGAATTGCATTTCCTAAATAATGTTCCAGATATGGATCGAGCTTTGATATTTCAACGAGAAATTCAACAATGGGTTGCAAGATATGAGAAGATTTACAAGAATATCAAAAAAGATAAACAATCATTGATTATCGATTTTTTTGAACTACGACGGAACATGAAATCGAAAGTAGTTGTGATAATGACATTCAGCCAATAAAAAGAAGGAGAATCCCCATATTAATATATTTTAGTGATAGTGACACATTAAATAATATCTTTTATCTATGTTCATAATGTTTCAATAATTTTTCAGTTCTATCTACCTTTTTCTTTAATATTTCTAAAATATAACCTATCCTCTCTTTTTCATACATTTGTTAGTCTGGCTTAACACGGTTTCGTTTAACACGGTGATCTAGCAGAACTTATCTTCCGTGTTAAGCGAGGAATGGGTGTATATTATTCAATAAAGTTTATTATTTTGTTTTATTCTAAAAACTGACAGAGCATTCCAGTAGACCTAATAGATTCTGTTATATGCAATATGTCCAATAAATATGAGCAATAAATAATATTTTCTTGAGTGTACAAATACAGATCTATTTTACTTACATCTATCCTTTGAATTAAAACATGTTTTTTGTACAAAAATGCAAAATTTTGTGCTTTCCCCGATTCAATCATTTAATCGCGCAAGTCGAGGACTGACTGTATTTAAATTATTTATTTTACTTTTTGTTCTGATTTTGGGTAGTGCAATTTTTTTTGCGAAGATGCATCAGGGAAGTTCAACCCTGTTCCGAATGCATCTGACGGGGCATGCGTATTGTGTGTGCGAGACTCAAACCTGTTTACTGAGAGGGAGGCGCGGGGTGGCGAGGCGGGGGAGGGAGACGTCTGGCGATGGTGGGGGGGAGCGAAGACAACTGTCAGATCGGCCCGAGCTTCGGTGCGGGACGGGTCTGTGCCGGAGCGCCGTTCGCAGACCGGCTCGCGTTCGCGAAATCGTAACAACTTGGCAAAATTCAGGACTGAAGCTTTGTCAGACGAGGACTATTATATTTTAAGACATTCATAATACATAGTTCACACGGACGCTGTGCTCTTTTTTTAAATAACAATTTATCGCATATATAAATAATAATAAGATAAATAAATCTTTCAAAGTTATTCTTGGAAGTATTTCTGTGCAAACATTTTGAAAGGATATATTGTTGTATAGAAAAAAAAATATAGTGCATATGTGAGATTTTTTTTGGCATTCATCTACCTGAGGTAGGGGTCGTTTTTGTGTAAAGTTCAACAGTGCATTCGTGACAGTCCATGTGCCACGACTGTTTACTCGGATTAAAACGTGTTTTATTTTTCTAAAAAAAGAAATAATTCGGAAAAAAGCACTCGGTCACACATGCAAGTGTGCCATTAGTGTTTGTTGTTGCACAACGTTGTGTTGTTGTTGTTGCTGTTGTTGTGGGCAAGTGTGTACGATACAAATAATAATATTATAAAACAGAGTCACGATCCGACGGCACAAATTGCCCCTCTATACAGTTGTGTGCGTGATTTAAAGTTGAGAGTGTGTGATCTCGATCGAGAAAAATAAGGATTCTGCCTAGCCGATTTTCGCTCTGCGGCCGAGAACGTCGCTGCGGACGTATGGAATTTTAAATTAAGGTAATTTATTTTGTGCAATTGTTCGTTTCGCTTGTTCGTTTTATCAAAGACCGAAATCTCGTTATGAACGAAATGACCCTTTGGGTTGGATTTCCTTTGCGCGATTTTAAATAGCCGAGAGTTCTGTTTTAATGCCTTCGAGATGCTGAGAAATCTCGTAAAGCCGAATTGAAAGTGGCTAAATTTATATTTTCTATCTGGGGGTTTAATTGAGTTTGTATAATGTTTCTTGTAAACAGTTTATTAAATCTAATTAATATCGTAAAGATCCGAATGAAATTTTTGGGAAGCGGTGCAGATAAATTTTTATCGTTTTTTTAAGATAAATATTATGTAAAAAATATTATTATGACCGTTTTATCTTATTTTTTCACTTAGCTAAATATTATGTAACGAATATAATATACATTTCAATTTTTTAAATAATAATTAAAATTGAAAACTGAGTACATAATTCATGGATGTATAAATAATTAATTATGATGATTAATTAATAATATTAGTCAGTAAATTTTATTTAGGATATATACAAGGATTTTCTCAACTTTCGTCGAATGTATTGTTTTCATCATTTTTATTTAAATAATGATGTGAAAATACGCTGATACATTTTTTTAAGATATTCTGTTATATTTATCGAAAAATAAATCATATCTTTGACTCAAATTGTAAAAACTACTACTACAGCTTTGTATATAAAACTTAAATTTATTCTAAGGAGCAAAATAGTTTTGACTATTATATAAAAAATGAATGTCTAAGAATATTCTATAGGGGTTGGCTAACTTTTTTCATCAAAAATGTATGTAAATGTGCGCAAATTTAAAAAAAATCTAAAATAATATATAAAATTCCGGATTCGATAGATTCAAATGATAAAAAAATAATACTGCATATTCTATAAATTATAAAAAAATATATTTATTTATCAAATGTATTAAATATTAATTCTTTACGCGTCGCGTCTATTTATAGTTTCATAAAAAATAAAAATTTCTATGCTCTACTAGGTGATTTTTGCGTCAGTGACAATAAGTGATATGAAAAAAAATCTTATCATCCAAGTTTTCGATGAATTATTCTTCAGTTTTCATTTTTGATCGGTCATACAACACATTGCATATGTGGATTAACCTTCTTTATGTTTTTTTAAATCCATATCTCTTGGATATTTTTTTATTCATCAAAAACATGTGAAAATGTTTACTGAATTATTATCGCTTAATTTGAAAGTTTTTTCAGTGTTTGTTTTGCGTCCAAGCTTTTGCTGTAGTAATAAAGATTGACATGTAGAATATGCTCCAGATCGTCACACATGTTTGAGGAGTAAAACATTGTACAATAAATGTCTTCGTCTTAACCTAGGCGTGCCAACGGGATAAATTAGGTACCCCAAGTTTTTGATTTTTCTCGAATAACTCCTTTAATATAAATCCATGTCATAAACTGTTAGTATTTGTCTAAAAAAGTTTAAAGAATTAATATCATAAATAATCATTGTTCATTATTATTTGAAATTGCGAAACAGATTAAAACAACAATATTCGCTGCGCGCGGTGTTTTTTCTCGCTCGCGTCCGGTTGGATATGTCAGTACGAATTAAACGCGAGGGTGATAACGCTGAGAGCGTTTATGCGTCAAATTGATTAGTTAAAAATCTAGAAATTCGAACTACTGATATTTTTTCGATTCATCTCTTGTAAAATTGTTGCGGTTTTTTATAAAAAAAATGTTTTTTTTTGTTTTTTACGTCTTCTAATGAAAAGAAAATTAAAAGGCGTCTTTGGTTATTTGCCAAAATCTCGCTTTTGCGAATAATTTCGCTTTCAATCTTTCTAATTAGACACAATAAACTTCGGCTATGACTGTTTGTCCAGGTCTTAATAATTCATAATGAATTACGCCCAAAATATTCTACCAAACATCATTAAGTATCCTTTTCAAGGGATTGAAACTGGTACTTGATTTGAAGAATGCAATTGAATTTTTCTCTGAACTTTTTTCAGTATTATTTTTTCTACAATATCATATTTTTTATTATTTACAATTAGCTAATTTGTATTTTTATTAATATATAAATTATTATATTTATCTCGATTAATTCATAATTATTTTTAGATTATGTCTATAAATCCTGAAATGGATGTGATAGCTATCTTATTTTGATTGACTTGTTGAAAATAATATAGTTGACCTTCCTGGTAATTCTGACGCTGGTCGACGGAAGGGTGGAGTGGAAAATGACGACCCCCATCACACTTACAAAATATGTCTATGGTCGTCTAAAATAGAAAATCACGAATAATTTTCTAATTAAATAAATAATATATACAATATTTTCGAATAAAGAGAATACAGTAAATGGAAATTAATCCTCTTAATCGTCCTCTTTATTTCAAAACCATAGATTACCAGAAAACCACCGACTCTTGACCAAATTCAAGCTGTCGGTAGGGCTGAGATTACATCCGGACATACCATGTCCATTGTAGTAGTAGTAGGGGGGGTGGGGGGTGGCATTACAAGATTTTTCCGGGTCGGAATTTTTGTGTTAAATAGTGGGCACCGCGGTCATTTGTAAGTCGGGGGCCCCGGTTAATTAATTAGCCGGGCTCACAATGTAACATTACATTAATTGTGTAATAAATGGGGGCCCGAGCCGCACGGGCCCGGCCCGCACTCACGCTACCAGCGGGGCGCAAACTTTTTACGCTTTAATTAATTAATACGTATTTCTGTGATCATTAATCTGTTAAACGGGCGTAAACAACATCGATCATTACCTCGTGGAGGGCCACGGATCTGCCCACGTGGTTTTTTTAGAAATCGCTGTTGTACAGATTAGCGCTTCCCACAACGCGCCGTGAGCGTGATAAGGCGCTGGATCATCGATTTTTATGACTAATTCAGGAACAAGTCATGAGATCGCACCGACGACTTGTATATATTTTTTTCAAAAAATCGTTTGATGCAAGCTACGATGTTAACTATTTTTTTTATTATATTTTCCTCGACTCCGCGAACCGAAGAGCGCATTATATTTTTACGATCGCCATATTATCCATAAATACGTTTTTAAAATCTCCAATCACAATAAAAAATATATTTGTAGGTGTTGTTGATGGCATAAGTACATATAATTAATAAGCCATGAATTTTTACGATTTTTTTCCATACATATTTGGCACAGTGCACGTAGGTAGTGAAAATTATACCGGCGATCTCATCGCACAATCGGCTCGCCGACCGTTTTAATTTAAGACCTCTGCCATACACCCATGTATTGACAATGAAAAAAAAATTAATTATCTAAACGTGTATTTAATATTGATATGTATCTCATTAGTTTGCGGACAAATGGAAAATTTATTTGCTATATTTTTTTTAACGACATGTAACGTTGCCGATTCGTTTATTGTTCCGAATCATTCCGAGAAACGCTTAACGGCCGCGCTGTTGCTAATTATTTATGTGAATAATTTATAATAATCTTGATCATGGTATAGTAACTAATATTTTCGCGAAATTTTCAAAAATCATTAATCCTTTTAATCATTAAAAATAAAATTTAAGTGTACCAACGTTTTTAAATATTGATAGTTCGTCAATTTATAACATATGAATATTTACTAGCAATAGTATTTTATTATATGTTTTATTTACTGGAAAATTTTGAAAAATAATTGTAAATCTTCCATTTTTATTTGTCAACTGTATATCATTAACACGTTAGCATTTAAAAAATACATATTCACCGTGTAAAAACTAGTGTTATGGATTGAACGTATCATTGATTGACATTTTCCATTACGTGGACCAGATATATTGGCCCAAAAGATTTTTTTAGCAACTTGAACCAAGTTTTTTATTCATTTTTTTAAAAAATAATGTCTTTTATTAAATCAGATATCAGATCAAAATAATCTTCTAATAAAATTGTAAAAAAAATATAATGAGAGTAAATCATAGATCAAACTAAAAGAGGACAAAGTGGAAAGGGTTAATAATTGAGATCAAATGTTACTAAGATGGTAATCTTCCGGGAATTCTATTGATATATGACCCCCAGTAGGGGGTGAATGTTAGAATAACCACTGTATGATAAAAATCATTATTTCATCATAATTTACGCAACTCTCGAAAGAGAGAATTATTGCCCAGGATTTAATGCCCAGAAAATAAATTGTATCTAGGAGCAATAAGAAGGTGCTATTTTTAAACTATTATATTAAAAAAAAAAATTATATACGATCTTTTTGTAAAAATATGCGGAAAATAGTAGATTCCGCTTAATTGCGATTCAACAAGCCAAAAATTTGTGTTTCTAAACGTAATAATTTATTAAAAAAGTACATGAAAATTATAAAATATATTTGGCTTGTGTTTCTCAAAAAAGTCTAAAGAATAAATATTATAAATAATCATTGTCCTTTATTGTCTACAATTGTGATAAAAAAAAATAAAAACCATAATATTCGCTTCTATTGCCACGGGTGAGATGTTTTTCCCCTCTTGCATCCTTTACAATGTGCCGAGTGCGAGTGAAACCGTGCGATTGACACGTGCAGTGTTTAGTCTGCGGCCGAACATTGCCGAGTGTGCTTGTCATTTACGCGTCATATTGATAAGTAAAAAAAATCCAAAATATCGACCAAATTATGCACCATATCATGAATAATTATTTTATTCTTAGAATAATCCAATTTTTTTTTTAAAAGTCAAGATATTGAGGAAGAATTTATCAATATCAAAGGTTGATTTCGAGCCGCCGTGACGGATCGGTTAACTTACAAATATTCGTTTAAATTTTGAATATACTGTTCTTACTTAACGGAATCGTATCCCAGATATCTGAAGTATATTATTATTTTCTGTTACTTTGGATTTGGCCCAAATAATCAGCAGTCCTGACGTCCCAATTAAGCGGAATCTACTGTTTTCGAATTTCGAGGGCTGTATGAATCTAATAGATTTATTTTATTATCAAACCTGCAGCATAACTTACAAGATTTCCTTAAAAGGTAAAATAGGGAAATGGCGTGGGTCGACTATTCTCGTCGTTCAACATCGGTTATATCGGTGTTAAAGCGCCGATTTACGATGTTTATTTCTAATTATATAGGTTTAGGAAATAGATATTGTAAATATATTTTAAATTATTAATTAGTTTAATGGTTTGCATTTGGATGGGCGTAGAATTATGACCGGTCTTGTAAACAAAATATTCCATTTAAATTGAACATCTCAGAAATATGACATGTGTTTCTATATTTTTTTCTCGTGTAAAAGGATCCCATCAACACAATACCTTTTACCTGAACGACCTTCTCTCAGCCTGATTTGGAAAATTGCAATACAATTTGTCACGGCAGACTCGTACAAAACGATGCAATCTCGTCACCCACGTCATAAAAAATGCCGCGGTTCTGCAATTACACGCAATTAATTGCTATTGTCGTCTGCATGCGTCTTTTCCCGGCCCAATTAATTAAATTAATTGGATTAAGGCAAGGCGTTCTCGTCGTCGGACACAGGGACGTGTGTCGTACACCCAGGTATGCCGTCGGATTTCTCCTCGCATCCCAATAAATTCCCCGGGACGACTTGTGTACACGTTAATTAAATGTCTGACACTTTTCGATAAAATTTAAATGGTCGTATATAATAAGAGCGTATATCAATTAAGGGGCTCGTCATCTAACAGCCGCCCGTCTCTCGCGGGGGCTCCGAGGTATCGAAACGCGTTATTCTGGTTTTTGTCTAAATAGCCCCCCAATTAATTGTAGACAGCGGACATGGCGAGGACCCGACGGACCCGCTGTCGACACCCGGCTTCCATCGTAATTGTGCGCGAGTGGTTTGGTTTTTTTAGAGTTTTTGATGTGACGATATGGACGCGAGATATTCGGTGTGGTCGAAGAAATCCGACGATATAGCCAATGACTGCTGCTTAGGTGATATTGTCGTAAATCGGACCATTTCGATGCCCTTCTAGTATTTGTATGTGTGGGTATAACTAAAATTATATCGCAAAGAGCAGTGACATTCAACATTTTTCATTCCCAAGAGGCAATTTTCCGCTCAACTTTGTATCCCCTAAAGTTGTTAGGGTATAATTTAAGTTGCAAAATTACATTTAAAATAAACTAAATCTAGAGTAATGTTTTAAATCACCTTCAAACGCTGAGAATAATTAAGCTATTGAATAAATAATGAAAAGGTGATCTTTCACGAAATATGCATACAATTTTATATATCTTATTAATATTGAAATAAAATCACTAATATTTTTAATTTATTACAACTACCTATTCCACTAAAGCCGTATAAAAAAAATCCCAAATTAAAAAAACCGTGTTTTTTTTTTAAATGAACAGCATTGTGGTTCAATATTTTGTCAAAATGGTGTAGATACTATCATTTCAAAATAGTGTAGATACTATCATTTCAAAACCGTGTATAAAAGATTTGTGTAGAAATATTTTATTTCTCCTCCTTTTTATAAT